>JAVYIG010002440.1:0-248243 GCA_035222895.1 Strongylocentrotus droebachiensis | reverse complement strand
AATCCACATTCACTTTGAGCAGTACTTATAGTCAGAGACACACTTGCGTATATATTGAGTGATTTACAATGATAGCGACTAGAAATGGAAATCATGTAATTTATTTTGTGTAAAAAAAATATATATAAAAAACACTAAGGAATGTCAGCAAGGGCGGCAATCCTGAACTTTGGGGTACAAAGTTCTGAGAAAAATGAAAACATTAGAAAATGTTGGCTTTGCATGAAGTGTTCTAACTAATCAAAAGTGGAAACTCTTTGAGGAGCTACTAGTATTTACTTCAATAAATAAAGAAGACCTGTCAGGTGATTCATGCACAAATTCCACTCATGTTTACAAGAGCTACGTGCAGGGGCGGCGATTTTTTTTTCATGACCGGGGGGGGGGGGGGAAACGATTTTTTTTTTACAAGGATGTTATGCGAGGAAGTATAGCGACCGACCATGATGAATTTGTTTGCAACTTTATTAGTCTAAACGCTGTACTCTTGGGCCCTCCAGAGCCTAAAGTGTGCAGTCACTTGCTATACATTTTTTCTTCACTTTTTCAAATTTCAGGGGGGGGGGGACGATCCCCTAAAAGAAGTGTCCCCCCCCCCGCCCCGGGATCGCCACCCTGGTTACATGCATAGAGAGCTAAGAAAATGGGTTATTTTTTTATACAACATTTGCGAATCGATGATTCAAGGGAAAGTCCTCTGGAGAAAAAATGTTCAAAGGCCCTGGAAAAGGAGTCCTTGTCTAAATTTATTACTATCCCCACAAGAGAAGCCGATAGAAAATGTTAAGGATTATATAGGCCTTTAAAGTTTGCACTGTCCCTATTTGTTTATTTCTTTGGAAATCAGTTCTCTCGATCTCCCCAGAACAGCCGAACAAGGAAAGACTCGCATCAGAACCGGTTCAGAGTCCCGCCGTAAGGCGCCTGGTGGTGGTGGTGGTGGTGGGGGGGGGGGGGGGGGGGGGGGGGGGGGGGGGGGGGGGGGGGGGGGCTTCCCCTGAAAAGTGAAAAACAGATTTAAAAAAATCGAGGGCCAAAACAAAAAAAGTGCACACTAAGTATACCCCTTTCCCCACTGAGCGAATTATCGGCCGAAAACCCCCACCCCCACTGAGCGAATTATCGGACGGCGCGATTTTTCAAATTTTCGGGAGCAAAACAAAATTAGTGCTCCCCCCTAAGAAATCCTGGATCCGCGCCTCGGGAGGCAAGTGCCCCATTGAGTCCTCCCCCCCCCCCCCTCCCCCTGCCCTCCTTCCCACCAAACATCAACATTTTTCAAGAGTAATACTTCTATTCTTATCTTTTCTTGAGTGTGACGAGCGCGACGCGACGCGACGAACATGTGTAAATTTGGCTCGAAATTTAATTTGGAGATGCACTGTACTGCACACTAGCCTAGTTTCGATTTGCAGCACACGATCGCAATATCTTGATATCGGACTATTTTGTGATGGATGGATGCCACCCGTTCTGATTCTGTTTTGGTATCTGAATTTGCATTGGTAAGAATATGAAATCTGTTTTGATGAATCAAATATTTCTTCTTCATGTTTTTTGTTATGTGTGTGTCGTATATTGAAATAAATTGAGCATAATAGACGTGCCAAACTTCAGTTTACGCTGTTTGTTTAGTGTTAGTTTGTCAACCTCCAGAGCAGCAGAACCAGTGGCAGTGGGAGTGTACGGAAGCTACGATGTATCAGCCGCCCGGGGTCCGGGCAGCACAGGCAGCGGAGTTGGCATTGAGCTTCGCCTGGTGATGGAATGGGGAGCCTGGATTAAATTTAAAAGAAGTCGGACTGGGTCTTACTCTTTCTAGTCTTAGACTTAGCGCGCATTATCATGTAGATCTAAACATTTGGCATTGCTAATAATGTTAAATGTTGCTTGAAATTTAATGTTGCTTGAAAGTTTAATGAATTTTGGTGTCTTGAAATAAGTTGAATCATGTTGCCAAATAATCAATCATTGCATTGCCATTGCCATTGGCCATTGCAATTTTCAGGAGTGGTTGCCATGACTTCAAAATCATGGTAATGGGAGATTAGACCCTACTAAACTATGTTTTCTTCCTCTCATTGAAAAAATAAATCTTTTGGCTTCTCCTTATCAAAGTAAAAGTAATATTAATGTTATATTTTGGTTGTACATTTTGAGACAAGATTGAGCACACCAGTGTTGTGCGGACAGTGGTTGACTTTGAACATGTTGTCTACTGTAGTAAAACTTTGTTGACGACTAACGTTAGACTACTCTATTACTAGATGTAACAGTTAATGATAGATCATTTTTTCCCAATTTTATCTTACAAACTTCAATATAGTCTTATTACTTTGTACAGTCCTACAGTTGTCAAAACAACTGGTCTTATCAATGGTCTACTAATTTAGTAATTAAATGTGAGGTACCCATTGCGTATAGTGTATTGCTATCTACTGTAGATTTATACTCTTACATTTTTTTTTCTAGCCCTCTCATGACGATTGCCCACATTTATGGTTTGAATCAATGAATTATAATTCAAATTACAGATCCCTAAAAGATATGAATTTATATTTGAAAGAATAAACATTTCTGCTCATATAGAAATAGTCATACAGTACTTGTTGATGATTTAGATCAACAACTAGATATCCATGTAATGTATCTAACTATGCTTCCAGTTTAGAATTTCTGACTTAAAACAAAAATGTTTTGAAACCAACTTTTTCTATACAAATTTCCCATTTTGTACCTTTCAATGTAAACAAGCACTGGTGTGATCTTTGAAAATCTGAATAAAAATTTAAAGAACTCTAGATTTTGTATAAAATGATATAAAAACTTACTTCAAATAGATAGATAATATGTTATCCTGTAGCTGAACTTGTGCACATTTCAGTTTGTTGTGACACCAAAACTTGTAGTTCTTACCTTTTAAACTGAGGCTCCTCTGATCTGCCTTCTTTTTAGAGGGTGTCCATACAGCTTTTTGCAGTCTGTATGCACAATCTCTATCTAAAAAATGTTGGGGGTCTGAACTTACATTACTTTTAGGTGCCCATGTGTCCCGGCTGTAGGATTGTGTTGAGCCCTGTATTTAATAACAAAAAGTGCCAAATGTAATATTATATATACTAAATAGTCAAATACCACCTACAATGTACACTGTAGGTCATTAATACTTTCGGTCTTTAGAGACATTTGTGATTTAAGCGCTACATAAAAGCTAAATATTATTATAACTATTATTAAACTCTACACTAAAAATCTCAAAGCCTTGGCCGAACTCTGAGCTGGTATGTTATTTTGTATTTTTGACTGTCAAAGAAGTGGATTATGAACAAGAATTACTCCTTGTCTCAAGTACGTGAATCCTGTATGTTGATTATTTGCACCTGTCTTATCTATTTACCCAGCTCGCAGTATTGTGTTTGATTGATTGCTCTGTGATGACTGTGCATAAGGATCTAAAGTACACATACTTCACACAGATCAATAGACCAGCTAAATATGTATGTGTAAAATGGTCGCCTACACCCCAAATTCTACTGATGAGCTGAATGCATTTATTTGTTGGCAGAAAAGTCAGAGTTTAGGCTGCATAGAGCAGTTGCTGCTATGTAGGTCAAGCATCTTGCAAGCTGGGAATGGTTTTGGGTTCATGGTTCACTGGGAAAGACGTCTGTGAGAGCACCTGAAATAGAGAGAGAGAGAGAGAGAGATCTATAGCTCGAGCAAGAGCAATTGGTATTTGGGAGGGGAGGGGGCAGAAAGGCAAAAATTGGGAGAAAAGAGTGAAGGAGAGAGAGAGAGAGAGGGGAGGGAAGAGAAAGAAAAAGAGAGAGAGAAAGAGACTCTCCAAAATAATTATAATGAATATGGTAGACAATCGAGCAAGAGAATACATAGAAAATTCGATACACAGGATATAGTTCAAAACTGTAGAATAGAAATGAAGGGGATGGAATGAAGATGTATTGGACTTACTGGACACCTCAAGATAAATGGAGGAATTTTGTGGAGTGAGAGAGAGTAAGAGAAAGAGTAAGAGAGAGAGAGAGAGATAGATAGAGAGAGAGAGAGAGAGAGAGAGAGAGGGGGGGGGGTGGGGAGGATTAGGAACTGAATGATGGAATGAAGATGTAATGGACTTACTGGACACCTCAAGATAAATGGAGGAATTTTGTGGAGTGAGAGAGAGTAAGAGAAAGAGTAAGAGAGAGAGAGAGATAGATAGAGAGAGAGAGAGAGAGAGAGAGAGGGGGGGGGGGGTGGGGAGGATTAGGAACATTCATTCCTGTCAGGGGAGGGAAGAGAAAGAAAAAGAGAGAGAGAAAGAGACTCTCCAAAATAATTATAATGAATATGGTAGACAATCGAGCAAGAGAATACATAGAAAATTTGATACACAAGATATAGTTCAAAACTGTAGAATAGAAAGAGGGGATGGAATGAAGATGTAATGGACTTACTGGACACCTCAAGATAAATGGAGGAATTTTGTGGAGTGAGAGAGAGAGTAAGAGAAAGAGTAAGAGAGAGAGAGAGAGAGAGAGAGAGAGAGAGGGGGGGGGGGTGGGGAGGATTAGGAACTTGAGCTTCAAGTGTGTACTTGAAAAGGACAGCTATTCTGGTGCCAGTTTGTCACTTGCTGAAATGTCCTTGATATGGTTATTCATCAATTCTCTTGTCATTTTGATTGAGTTGTATTCTGGAACTTGTTTTTAATGCGACAATCTGAAGTGGTATCAGAAATGTTATCATTTGATTATTTGAGAGAGAGAGAAAGAGAAGAAAGGGGAAATAGAGGCAGACTGATAGACAAGGTGACAAAGAAAGGAAAAGGAGGGAAAGAGAGAGAAAGTCAGAAAGAAAGAGAAGAAAGACAGACAGGGAGACAGAATTAGAGAAAAGAAAAGGAGGGAGAGACGGAGACAGACAGGCAGACAGATCTATGGACAGAGAGACAGAGCACAAAAGGAGAGAGAGAGAGACAGTCACACACACTGACAGACAGAAAGAGAAAGAATTGGGGGGGGGGGGGGTGGGGTCTGTTGATATATATTCCACGAGAAAAAAAAGGAAGAGAGAAGGGGGGGGGGGGCGGGTATCTTGATCCTTATACTATACATGTGTTTGTTGACAAACCCTAATATAATTCTGTGTGTTATTCACATCATTCTAGCAGTATCCTAATAAATATACAGGTGAGGGAAAAATACCCCCTGCCAAGGGTGTCTTCTTTCATTCATACACGATGCAGTGCTTAGATCTACCCCTGTGTGGGTCCTCATAGAAGCCACCTGCCTGCCATGTCTCAATAGAATCCTCAATAGAATGTTTGCTGAAGTATTATGAACATAGTATGTGGTATAATGGACTGTAGCATGGGTTGGCTCAGGGTGCCATGGCAACATAAAGCTAACTGAGCTCATCCAGGGATGTAGTTTGTACATGTCTCAGTCTTGGAGCATGAGTGCTTGCAGAGCATCTGGAAAAGGATGTGAACTTTTGACACATATTCTACCCAGGTTCACTGTCTAGCGTTCTTTCCCATTGTTCTTGTACTGCACCAATAGGAAGTATTCAGAGGCAATGTAAAAATTCATTGGTGTGTTAAATTAGTGGTGGCAGTTCATAAAATAATTCTGAATGTACTTTTTTTCTTTAATATGTATGCATAGAAAGGGTCCATATTAGACTATACTGTACATCATACATGTAGATGATCATTGGACAAACATTAGATAATTTGACCTGCTTGAGAGTCCTCGGACACGCTCTCTTTTTATAGGGGATTGATCATTTACTGCCTGTGCATCAAGATTGTGGAATGGTCTTCCCAAATCTTTGCTCTTGTCACCAGTTATCCACTTTCAGAACTCAACTAAAGACATACCTATTTCAGATTGCTTACAATTAGTCACTGCTTTTTTTGTCTTTTGCAGTTAGAGTCATGAACGGACATTTTTGGTAGTTTTTCAGTCCCATCAGCGCCTTTTATTAGGCAACTAGATATTGGCGCTTTATAAATACCTGGATGGATTGGATTGGATAGAAATTAATTTGTTAGAATTGTGAACAGGTCTTTTAGGGTTTTTTTTGTTGTACATGTAGGTGTGCAATTTTGTTGTCTTGATTTTGGAAAGAAAGAAAAAACACTGTTATCTACTGTACACTGCATTATGCATGATACAATGTAGCTGACAATGCGATATTAAGGGACAGAATTAATTTCCTATTCAAATCAACTCCACTGTATGGAAGACAACAGTTCCTATTTCCACTTGATCATAGACCAAATTTCATATTTCACTTTTTATAGGGGATTGATCATTTACTGCCTGTGCATCAAGATTGTGGAATGGTCTTCCCAAATCTTTGCTCTTGTCACCAGTTATCCACTTTCAGAACTCAACTAAAGACATACATGTACCTATTTCAGATTGCTTACAATTACAGTAGTCACTGCTTTTTTTGTCTTTTGCAGTTAGAGTCATGAACGGACATTTTTGGTAGTTTTTCAGTCCCATCAGCGCCTTTTATTAGGCAACTAGATATTGGCGCTTTATAAATACCTGGATGGATTGGATTGGATAGAAATTAATTTGTTAGAATTGTGAACAGGTCTTTTAGGGGTTTTTTTTGTACATGTAGGTGTGCAATTTTGTTGTCTTGATTTTGGAAAGAAAGAAAAAACACTGTTATCTACTGTACACTGCATTATGCATGATACAATGTAGCTGACAATGCGATATTAAGGGACAGAATTAATTTCCTATTCAAATCAACTCCACTGTATGGAAGACAACAGTTCCTATTTCCACTTGATCATAGACCAAATTACATATTTCACACATTTGAAGTCTAGATTTGTTAAGAAATAAACGTACATGCCTAGTGGCAGCTAGTGCACTTGTTTTTGCTGAAAATATTCTTAACTTCCCTTACTTACATATACATGTATATTAATTTAACCATGGTTAAAACACCTGCTATCAGCCATAAGGCTGTTTTTCAGCAAGTCCGTTAAAAAACATTCACACAATAAACATAAACAAAACAAATATTCATAATACAAATTAGAATAACAAGAATACAAATATGTAAATCACTCTTAATAACAGGAATACAAAGGTGTAAATAACTCCTAATAACAAGAATACAAATGTGTAAATAACTCTTTAACAACCACACTTACAGCCTTTTCACACACAGCTAAAATTCTATAAACATGATTAGTTTAAAGGGCTTTAAACTAATCACCTGAACATACGACATCATTCACACACAGAAATTTTGGTGCGATCGTTAATCGTTTCGTGATTAACTACTGCTCGTAAAATGCGCAGTAGTGCCATTGCGCATTGAAGGTCATGTCATATCAATCAAAGCGCACGCTCCATCCAGTTTATTTTTAGAAGAATGTGTAAGATCATTAATGTAAATAAAAAACAGAGGACCTAGGATAGATCCTTGTGGTACACCATGTGTAAAAATTGGATAAATTATTATTATAAACTACATATTGAGATCTATTACAAAGATTACTTTCAAACCAAGATGACAGACAATTGGAGTGTCGTTCTAGTTTCAGAGTGGTGAGTCAACATACCAATTACTGAGCTGGGAGGCATTGCCAGGCATAGTGCCAGGTGAAGGGGCATAAATCGAAACTTAAAAAAAAAATATTAAAAAAAAAAATAAAATAAAAAAAAAACGGGAAAACGAAACCGTCCAATTGAAAACGGAATCCGCCATGGGCGGTCGGATACCGGACGGTTAAACGTTTGACTACAGCACTAGTTTAAACACGTCTGAAACACGTTTAAACACAAATAACCTTGTACACAAAATGTCGAGCTCTCTAGATACGAACTTCGTATCTGCAGCCTGCTTTTAAGGGCGTATGAATCGCGACTTCGTATCTATCCCAACATCGTATAAACGATGTTCACACAGGGAAAATTTTCTATAAACATGTTTAAAACTGTTGAGTTAAACACGTTTATACTAATCATCTCTAGATACGATGAATTTTAGCTGTGTGTGAAAAGGCTGTTAGTATTTTAAATATCAGAAATTATGAGGGATTAAAAAAAAGTCAAATCACAAGCTCCTTATCAAAAACAAATCATCAGAGGTAGATTGAGTGAAAGAGCGAGAGAGCAAGGGAAAGAGGAAAAGAAAGAGAGATGAGAAGATAGAAAGAGAGAGAGAGAGAGAGAGGGAGAGAGACAGAGACAACGAGAGACAATTATAATGTAGGGGGGAAAATACCATAATTCATGGAATACAAATAGTTTTTTTTGTTGAGACTACTGTTCGTTCACCAGTGTGTATAATAAAAAATGTTATTTTTGGCCATCCCTGAAATAGATGAAATAGATTAAAAAGAATGTATGATGTAAAATTTACCTGCCCTTGTTTCAAAAATAAACTCATTAACTGGATTTAATCATGAAACATTTGATGGTTTTATCCATTTGACTACCTGTATCTAACAAAACATTCATAATTTTCATCAATTCCCTTCAACGTATGACCTTGCATATTATGTGTACCTGGCAATTTTGTTCAGTGTATAAAACATACAGCAGTAGGCTTATTGTTGATTATAGCAACACTGTGTAATTTACTGAGCTGCATTTGATCTACTTCTGTGCGTGTTCACAGCTGACACATTTCTCATCATGCCCAGTGTATTACCAGGGAATTCCCATCCATCATAGTATAAGCTTTGACAACCTAATTAAATAGTCCCCCAACCTTTGATATTTATTCATTGTTTTGCTCTGGCACCATTAGACTGTGACCATATGCAGTTTAGCATTAATTGTTTGGGTATGGGGTAATTTGATGATCTGCGGTCGGTGCTTTTGAGGCAAGTAATTTGTGTGAGTGTAAATTGTTATTGTTAGACTGAGCGATCTGTTTTGGTTCTTGTTAGCTTTATAAGTAGTAAAGGTGATACTTCTTTGGATTTCCTAGATCATGCAAAAACATTCTTAAAAGAAGACAATGTACTGCTATATAAAATGTAAGTGTTAAGCAGGGGATCAGACGCACAACATTCACATCTTACAAAAAGTTCAGAAGTAATTTGAAGACATTCATTTAGCACTCTGTTCAATCTCGTAATTATTGAACCCAGTGCCACATTTCCACTCCTTCTGTATTCTGTTGTGTAAAGTGCATAGAGGCATGCAATGAATTATGCCTTGATGTTCAATTGTTCATGCATATACAAAAACAATTAATTTTATTGTTTTTATGATTACTTTCAGGCTGCACCCTTGTAGATGTGTGTAGCATCCAATGGTATGGCAGCCTACACATATCCTAAAGAGGAGTATGATGGAGTAACAAGTCCACAGAAAGCGGATCAGGAGAATCAAAGGTGATTATATTCTTTATTATTATGATTATAATTATTAAAAGCTCATTTCTGGTGGACTCAATTGATTCTTTATTATTATGATTATTAAAATCTCCATTTGCTGATAACATTTTTGATGGAATTGATTCTTGATTATTATGATTATTAAAGCTCATTGTCATAATAATCCCCCTTTCCATTTTTTAACTATTAAAAGCAAAATGACCTGTCCAGAACGCAAAATGCATAATTTTTGAAAATTATAGTTTTATGACATTGTGATAGAATCATAGAAGCTTATTTTCCAGGAAATTGGACTATTATCTAGACTTCCTTTTTCGACTTAATGATACCCCAAAATATATGTCAAATTCCAGATTTGTATTCACCGTTCAACATTAAAGTACTAATACATTATGCTACATGTAAGCTTCCGTAAGATTGATCAAAAATGTATTTTTCTTGTTTAAAACCCAATTCATCTTTCCAGTTTTAGGAAAGATGAATACCTGTAGTAAATAGCCAAAACAGGGAAGAGGTGGAATAACAATTGTGATGGTGTTCGAGTTGATACATACAGTACATGTAGACGTACACGACTTAATAAAGAAAATGAAATCCAAGAAACTGTAGGCGATTGCCTTATTAGAAATTATGAGCCAGTTAAAAATATCTTGAAATAACTCCTATTTGATTTCTTAGCAAGGAAAACAATGTCTCCAAATTGTGTAGTAAGTTCCTTGCCAGCCATTCCTTTATAGAAGTAGCCATTTTGATTTATAGCGATGTCAGAGTAGTACAACTTGTGAGATACCCACTGAAATGTATTTTAGTTTCAATGCAGGATGCTCACCTGTAAAATGCATGACAATGGTTTCCCAATGATAGACCTTTAGGCTTATTTGTAATGCATTCAAAGGAATGGATTTGTTCTCTCATAAACTAAAAGTAACACACAATGTGGTTCAGCTGTTTACAAAATTTGAGCAGTTTCTTTTGTTAAGCAATAAAGTTATTCCTTGGGGTTTAATAGGTTTCCTTTATAAAAGAAATCACCCATTTGAGATATCAGAGGTCAATGGATATGTACTACTCTGACATTACTATTTTAATCATCAAACTGACAGCACCCATGGAAGAATGGCTAGCAAAGAAACTGCAAAATTATGAGAGATAGTTTTCCTTGCTCAGTAGTCAAATACATGTAGGGGTAGTTTCAAGATCTGTGTAACTGGCTGAAATTATTTGATAAGGCTATCAACTAAAAAGTTTGTTGGGTTTCATTTTCCTTTAAACTGTTATGTTTTGTCATTGGAAGTATTCTTCTCAGATATCTTGGGCTAGTTTGCAAATATACCGCTATTTGTCTGGTGCGTCTTCTCCAGCCCGAAGACTCGCACTATGCACGAACGCTGAGCAAAATATCTCGAGCTAATTTCTTGAGCTTGAGTTTCAAGTTTCGAGGTCAAGGCTCGAGCTGATGAAGACGCGATTTGTAACTTTGGGATTATTTCCCAAATAAGAAATAGCAGGCTATTTGGCAATCTTGAGCTGATGAAAACAGGCCTAATGTGAATATTCTATGAATGCTATTAATTTTCTAGGCATGACTGTACTAGTGACAGCATTAAGCCAGTCTGGTACAGCAGGGCACTGTCTTCATTTGAAGGTAAGCAAAGCCAGATATACATGTAGCCTTTTACGCCTCAGTCACACCTCTGTGTATTTGGCTTGCGTATTGCTGCGTTAACATTTTTAACATTTATTCCTATTTCTTGATATCAAAAAATGATTTTCTGTTGTAAAGCAATGGTATTTCTTGATATCAAGAAATAGGATGCTCAAACGACTTGCCATAAATACCCAGCAATACGCAAGCCAAATACGCAAAGGTGTGACTGAGGCATTCGACCTGCAATACATGTAGCTACATTTGTAGTTCTCTTGATTTTATACTCGTTGGAACTGTATTAAAGCTAATATTCTTTTTCATAATGAAGTTGAATATTGGTACCAAATCCAGAGTCTCATCTATACTGAACAAACGTTTAACAATGGCTGCTTAGAAAATGTGGAGCAAATTCTCACTTTCCATCAGAGAATTAACCTGTCTTGATTCAAATGATATTTTATTTCTCATGCAAAACATAGTACAAATAACAATGAATAAGTATATTACCCAAAATATACAATAAAGCAACAAATATAATAGTAATAGTACAAGAACAGAGGAACCAACTAGAAGCAGAGCTTGTTGAAGTATTAGTTCCTCAGATGCTGTTTTACAATATATCTTGAAAACAAAGTATACTTAGAAAATCAATAAATTAAAATATGTAGCAAAGAAATTATGCATTTTTGGGGGAAAATAAAAAATAAAAGTCTTGCAACTTTCAAAACGTCCCTTAAAACATACGTGTACATGTACTTTTCTATCAGTTATATAAGATGCCTATTTTATGAGTTTACATACCGGTCAGGATGTGTGTGTGTGTGTGTGTGGTGAGCTGCATGTACAGTAGTAATGCAATGGAGTGACCCATATGGAAGGTGGTATTCATGTAAATATGTGCATACCGGTACTTAATTGTATTATGTAGCTGATCGATATTATATTTATCGTTCCTACTTCATGAATGACCAAAGAGATGTAGATGTAATACCTCTTTAGGTGATGAAATAGCAAGGTCCAAATAACAACTTAATTGCCTGCCATGCAGTCAAGTCGAGTGTAGTAGAATGCTCTATTGTATTGGAAGATGTTTGAATGGACTGTGAAATTGACTCGCATGTGACATTCATCAGGATGCAATGGCCTGGAAATCTAATTTTAATAGTCATGATGAACGTAAATGGGTGTTTAAACTGCATAGGTATGCTTGTATGTGATATAGCACCAGAATTAGTGGTATATTTTGTCTGGAAGTTGAATTGGAATTGGATAATACTTCATTTTAAACCAGATAGATTGCTGGCTAAATTTGAAGTATAATTTTGGATAACTTTAAATATAAACATATTTCATCCCTATTGAATAATAACGTTGGATATAAATATTGTATGATTTCTGTTCTTTTCAATTGTCATTGAACTTCATAAGTGTGCTTGTTTCAAATTTTTGAAAAGGGACAATTTTCTGTTAATTTCTTCTCAAGAACAAAATCCCAACCTGTCAACATTCAGCTATGGAAGCTTGGAAGCTTATGGAGGAGATGAAATGTGAGTATTTATATCTACTATTATATTTAAATGTCCTCGATTGATTGCTGATATATACCCCTTTACAAATGACTCAGTCTTTGGTGTATTAGTTATGGGACAACTTTAATAGACAATGATATTAAAATTAAGTAAAACTGTTGATAAATTAAAAACAACTTTTGAAGAATGAAATGTTCATGCAGTTTAAAAAACACGCCCAATTAGATAATGAATAATTTCCTCCACATATTTTGTAATGTTTTGTAATACTGTAAAGCACCGGCTTAGGGCGCATAGCATAGGGACGCAGTGTCGCTTGACGCCGTGTCAATGTGCACTCATGGTTGGTGTTCATGTTGTGTAAACTTGTTAATTTTTTTCTAATTTCTCGATATATATATATGGTTGATGTACCAACCATAAGTATGTATTTAAACTCTAACCCCATGTTTTTATATTTACATGAATTAGTGTATATGTGTTTGTATGGTTGAAATAAATTGAATTGAATAGAGAAAAAAAATCATATACTGTGACTCTGACTACTTTACAAAATATTATGTTTTTATGCATTTTGAAAAAGTTTGAATTCTGACTTTTGAAATACATTTATTTGTAAAAGGTGAATGAAATAATTTGTATTAAGGTGCTTCCCAAAGGGATGTGCATAATTTATTCACATTACAAAAATTGCCTATTGTATACAGTATACTGTAGGCCTGAGTCATGTCGGGATTTTCATAAACCGGGTCCCGACGGCCTTGCACCGATCGGGACCCGGTGTCCCGAACAGTGTCCCGAAATCAGCTCGCAGGATTTGTCACTTGCCTCTATAAAAAGCGCATATCATCAGTATGTCCCTTAAAAGTGACCTTTTTTATCAGTCAAATAAATCAACACATGCATACCTCGGCACAGATCGGTATATTCTTCCATTTGACATTATTTTAATCCATGATTGGCGATGTTTAGTGCCATTATCGTGCCTCTAAAATTAAAAAAACT
Organism: Strongylocentrotus droebachiensis; assembly: GCA_035222895.1. Lineage (NCBI taxonomy): Eukaryota > Metazoa > Echinodermata > Echinoidea > Camarodonta > Strongylocentrotidae > Strongylocentrotus > Strongylocentrotus droebachiensis. The sequence continues at coordinate 234,673 of JAVYIG010002440.1, read as the reverse complement.
GGAGCAAAAATAGAAAAACAACGATCGAGCCGCCATTTTTATTCATGCAGGTTGAATAAATCGGGTCAAAAAACATTAATGTTTGAATAATAAAACGGCTTTCTAAAAAGTACTCCTTTACAACATACCGATCGAATAATTTTTAAAAACAAAATTGATATTTTTTCTTTGATTTTGAACACCGCATGCTTCTTTCAAAAGCTGAAAATTACTTGGTAATCACAAGAAGTTTCGATACGGATAGCTGTTGCAAGGCAAGTTCCGACTAGTCTCGGAAAAATGCGCAGTGCTCCTTGTTAGCTGTAATGCGTGCCAGAACGAACCCAAACAAAGACGTGATCGTAACGAGAAAAAAATCATTAAAAACTACGAGAGCACAATTGGAAAGACAACTACTGCTCAAAATTACGATAATCAGATAAATAACTTGGACAAAGAATTCAATAATCGCCCAAGAAATGCCAAAGAAATTGTGATAATCGAGGAGTAACTGGGTACATTTTTATCGCAAGGGGCTTGCTGCAAATACTCGAATCCTTTGTTATACTGCTTTTTACCGTAGAGGGCGTTATTTGGTTTCTAGCCTCGTGTTAGAACACGAGGCTAGAAACCAAATAACGTGTAATTCGGACATATCAGCAGGCCCATTCCGATAATAATTGTACCTATAGTAACTCCTTAAATATCACTATTTCTGTGGCTTTTCTTGGACAACTATTGTATTATTCCTCCAAGTTATGTATCTGCTTACGATAATTTTGAGTAGTTGTCTTTCCAATTGTGCTCTCGTAGTTTTTAATGATTTTTTCTCGTTACGATCACGTCTTTGTTTGTGTTCGTTCTGGCACGGATTACAGCTAACTACGAGGAGCACTGCGCATTTTTCCGAGACTAGTCTGAACTTGCCTTGCAACAGCTATCCGTATCGAACTTCTTGTGATTACCAAGTAATTTTCAGCTTTTAAAAGAAGCATGCGGTGTTAAAAATCAAAGAAATAATATCCATTTTGTCTTTTAAAAATTATTCGATCGGTATGTTGTAAAGAAGTACTTTTTAGAAAGCCGTTTTATTATTCAAACATTAATGTTTTTTTCAACCTGATTTATTAATCCTGGCGAGAGACCCGGCCGCGAATTTTTTTTCCGTACTCGAGAGAGCAAAAATCCCATGTGCGCATGCGCGTGGACTTATGATTTCTCTGCTACTTCCCATACGAAATGTACATGTATTCGCATGTACTGTGCACGATTCGCGTTCTACGAGTAAACGATGGCATAGTAGTCTTCAAACACAGACTCTGATTTGCCAGTTTGACAAATCAATATGCGTATGTGTCGCGATGTGCTTATTCAAGTCTGTGTAGTTGTATGATTCAGACCCAGTAGTGCATATGGAAATACATTGCAACTTGTATAGAATGGTATAGTAGTCTGCAAGCACAGACGCTAATCTGACAGTTTGACAACATACTAGTAGTGTGCTGAGAAGTACTTTATTCAAGTCGCCAACTTGTATAGAATGGTATAGTAGTCTGCAAGCACAGACGCTATTATCTGACAGTTTGACAACATACTAGTAGTGTGCTGAGAAGTACTTTATTCAAGTCTGCGTAGATGTATGATTCAGACCCTACTGGTGCGTGCGTTAGAAATGCATCTCAATGTGTAGAGTGTAGTATAGTAGTCTGCAAGGACATAATAATATATTGTGTATTGATGAGTAGTGATTTTATGCAAGTTTGTGTAGTTTAATGATTCCAGACCCCATGGTAGGCCTATGTATTGTGCCACTGCTCTCTCACACTCTTTCTCTCTCTCTCTCTCTCTCTCTCCATATCTCTCTCTCTTTCTCTCTCTCTCTCTCTCTCTAGCCCTCCCTCCAGTATGCTCGCACTCTCTGTATTACTTTTATTTATAATCATGGTCTGCTGAGAGCCAGAAGGATGTTAACTCTTAACACAACGAAAAAAAATATATTTTGGGCCTATAGTGCTACACCAGATTCAATTTTATTGATTTCTGAAGAAGAAAACATTATAGGCTAGGCCTAAGTGCGGAATGTGTCGAATCAATTTTACAACTGAATATTTGTCTTGCTTTGTCTTTCCGTTCGTGCCCACAATCAAGATGATTGAATCATTTATTTCATCATGTGTGTTTGTTCTATCACGATTTTATTATTAATTTGACCATGGATTATACTGACAAAGGAGTTATTAGACCAAAGTTAGAAATATTATTACAGAATGACGGTTTTGAGAAGGCCAATAAATGACCTCATGGTGTGTGGGTTTGTTCAGAGCCAGAAGGGCAATACACAATATATTATTATGTCCTTGCAGACTACTATACTACACTCTACACATTGAGATGCATTTCTAACGCACGCACCAGTAGGGTCTGAATCATACATCTACGCAGACTTGAATAAAGTACTTCTCAGCACACTACTAGTATGTTGTCAAACTGTCAGATTAGCGTCTGTGCTTGCAGACTACTATACCATTCTATACAAGTTGGCGACTTGAATAAAGTACTTCTCAGCACACTACTAGTATGTTGTCAAACTGTCAGATTAGCGTCTGTGCTTGCAGACTACTATACCATTCTATACAAGTTGGCGACTTGAATAAAGTACTTCTCAGCACACTACTAGTATGTTGTCAAACTGTCAGATTAGCGTCTGTGCTTGCAGACTACTATACCATTCTATACAAGTTGCAATGTATTTCCATATGCACTACTGGGTCTGAATCATACAACTACACAGACTTGAATAAGCACATCGCGACACATACGCATATTGATTTGTCAAACTGGCAAATCAGAGTCTGTGTTTGAAGACTACTATGCCATCGTTTACTCGTAGAACGCGAATCGTGCACAGTACATGCGAATACATGTACATTTCGTATGGGAAGTAGCAGAGAAATCATAAGTCCACGCGCATGCGCACATGGGATTTTTGCTCTCTCGAGTACGGAAAAAAAATTCGCGACCCGGCCAGTACAGTAGCTAGCTAGCAGCTGGCAACAACAACCCCATGGGGCGAACTGCTTTGCAACCCATATTTATATCAGCAGTTCGGATTGATTCAGGATGAGCTAGAATATGATTGGTAACAATTAAATACTTAAGTTTCAAGGTGAAATGATTTTAGTGGTGTGCAAAACTGCAATTTCTTACATATTTCATTATTTTTTTCGGAGCGTCGGTTCTCAAAAAACGAAACCGGGACCCGACGGCAACGGTCGGGTCCCGGTGTGATCGACCGTACCGACTCAAGCCTAGTATACTGCATGAACATTTTATTGGAGGGGGGGGGGGGAGGATTACATGTACATTAGCTGGTAATGTGTAAGGTGCAAACATCGGCTTGAGTGCTTTAGTCAAACCATATCCAGTTTGAAATGGCACTTAATGCATGATCGTGTTTGCATGATATTTCTAGAGCAAACTGCAAATCTAAATAAAGAACAGGGTGGATTTGTGATTCATTGTAAAAATAGGTAGAGATATGAACACATTTTAAAGGGCAATCCAACCCTTGTAATATTCATAATTATGAAAGCAGAATAAGAGTCACTGAATGGTGAAAGTTTTTTACTTCAATCAGACCAATAATAAGAGAATTATGATATGATTTGTTTTAATATGAGTTGCAATTGTGTCTGGATTGTGACGTACATGTATGTAGTCACGATCAACTATCCCTTTTACTGTGTACAGAGATATTATATTTTTGTAAGGCATAGAAAGTGAGGTCTGCTGTGCAGGCCATTAAATCAGAGCACCTCTGGACTTCTTTATGTCAACAATGATCTTATATTTTGAGTACTTCTGTTCTGTGACATATATTTTTAGGTTCTTAATTTAATTAATCAGATATGCCCTCGCTAGCTGTTTCTTTGCCTTGGTTTGTTTCCTGTCTGAATGATTGTGGGAGGGGGGGGGGGGGCTGAGATGCAGCATTTATTTTGAGTGCTACAGGAGCATAAACAGATTAATTTTACAGTTAATTCATTTACAGTGTCTTATTATTGAAGATATTTGAAATGAAATTGTTGAAGCAATGTCAATCTTGAATTATTTTTTCTTCTTTTTACCCAATCTATGATAGAGGGTTTATAAAATTGTAGCACATGTAGAGTGAAGGAGGGGTTTTTCGGCCACTTAAGACAAAATCCTATTTTTTGGACCCTTTACTTCCTATTTATTATCATTTCTTGTTTAAATCATGAAGCAAATATTATTATTTAAACAAAAAAAGAATCCCAGAAAAAAATCATGAATTGCCATGACAATATTCATTTCAATTTTCACTTTTTTGGATGCAGTTATCGGCAAAGCGAACCAATTTTTTCGGCCGCATGTACAAAGTCAATAGGAAGCGCGCGCGCGCCGTGCGTTTTCCGCGCTGACTGATCTATAGCACACGCGGGCGGAGCAGGTATCCCACGCCGAAAACTAGTACTGCGGTGATCGGAAATTGGAATCTGAATTAGACAGAGATATCGTGTGTGTGTTGCGGTGTCCGGCTGCATTGATTTAACATGCGGTGAGATACTTTTGAGCTTGCGACTAACACAAAATCTGGCTCAAAATCCGAAAAATACTTGAAATAAAGCTCATTTTATGGTACCCATATTTCTTACAGACACGCGTAAGATACTCAATTTTTCAGATTCGGGTAGCGGGACCGCCGATTACATCGCTAAAATGTGATATTTTAGGATATATTTTCTATTGCAAATGTGGTTCTTCAGTGACTCTGGCATGGTATGGTATGTGTGGGATAAGTGATATGCTGTTATGCGATGTATTTTAAAGGGATTTTACCATGCATCCAACGGATCGGCTGAAAACTGGTGATGTCGATTACCCCCTCCTTTACTCTATATGATGTCATTATTTTACCCAAAACACAGCAAACGAAAGAATTTTCAGAAAGGATTACAGAGTAAGAAAGCTTTTGAACTAATTTTGGCAATTCTTTTAAACTGTGACCAAGTATTCTTTGTAAAGAGAAGGATTTGATTCTTTCACTGATTTCATGTGATTTCATGTGATTTCATGTGATTCAAAGTTATTTCATGTTCAATATTCAATTGTTACAGAAATCAATCGGTAAACATATTTGAAGAGTTAGAAGAACTGCGTTGTCAACGGCAGAAACTAACAGAGACCAATGAAGCGTTACATAGACGGCTGGAAACAACGGAAGAGTCTCGGACAGAGCTATTCAATAAAGCAGAAGAAGCAAAGGAAACTATCAACAGGTACACATCTTGAGATTTGGTGTGGGAATCAAATTTTGAGAGAAAATAACTATGATTTATTCTGGATTATTTATCCTGCAGTAGATTGGTTGTTTGAACCAGTGAAATAAAAACAAATGCACACAAACTTACTGGGCATCATCTTCGATAAAAATACAACTCCCATTTGCACATAGTGACCTGTGTTTATTAAAGTAGGGCCTACTTAATACATACATGTAGCTTGATTTCTTAAAAACAACTACCGGTATGATTTATTCTGGATTATTTATCCTGGATTATTTATCCTGCAGTAGATTGGTTGTTTGAACCAGTGAAATAAAAACAACAAACGCACACAAACTTTATACTGGGCATCATCTTTAATAAAAACTACAACTCCCATTTGCACATAGTGACCTGTGTTAAGTAGGGCCTACTTACAGGTGTACATGTACATGTAGCTTGATTTCTTAATCTTGATACGCACATTACTCAGCCACTATACATTTTCTACCAAAATTGTTTGGCACTTGTCATTTATTTGTAATCTTGAATATTTAGTGTAAGTTACGTTGGATAAATGTCAAATTAGAGTCTATGCCTGCAGACTACTTTCAATAGCACTTCCGTAATTTGACTTAATTAATTTGATTTATACCGATCATCAGGGATTTAATTGAGATTGTTGAAGCCGTGTTATTCAATTGTCTATTCTTTGGGAGTTGCATCAATACTGGTACTCTGTAGTTAATTTGATTTGTTGAGCAAGCCATATATATGTTTCATAAAAAAATCTTGCTGCGCTATCTGAATAGAGGTGTGATGTGTATATAGCTACTTTATGTACCGGTGCAATATAAGTACTAGTACGTACATGTACATGTAAGTTTGTTGGAATATTAAAAGAGAACATACATGTATTATATAAATTATTTTTTATTCAAGATCTGTTGGTCTGAAGATCGGATTTGTGAGAGTGTGTATTTTTTATCCATATTTTTATTTGTTGTATTGCTCTGAAGTAGGATTTTGACAAGTATCCAAATAACCCAATTTTGTCTAATGAACAAAGAACTTATAAGAAATTATATATCAGAACTGCATATTCCGAGATTTTCATGGTCACAGCTACCATTCTGTAGTCGTAGGCGCTATTTGAAATTGACCGGGTTGCACCGATAAACTTGATATTTCAATTCCTCGAAATCCTTAGCTATTAGAGCACAATTTTTTTAAAAGTTGCTTATTCTTACACTATGTTTTACGATGCTAGTGCAAATTATAAATTTCATGTTCAAATCCTGTCAACAATATTAACAAAACTTTGTATTACCTTTAAAAGAAGAAACAAATGTTGTTCTTTAACATTCTAGTCTCCTTCAGAAACAAAGTGTGTTTAAAGATCAGATGAGAGAGCTACGAGATGAGATCAAATGTCTTGAAAACAACTCTTTGTGTTGGCAGAATCAAGTAGCTGGACTGGTAAGACATGTACATAGGGGGGGGGGGGGGTACTCACATATTGAGACATACAGGGGGTGTGCCGCTCTAATGAGTCGCTTTTTCACACAAAAAATCCCTAAATATGTTCCCATTTTTAACAAAAATATCCCTAAACATGGGTCTGCTTTTACAAATTTTCCAAAATTGTGAAAAATGGGCTTTACTTCGAGAAAAATCCTCCAAAATGACCCTTAAAAATGGATAGAGTTTTCAAGGCTTGAGCGGCACACACCCGTCCAAACCAAATCTGAGTACCCCCCCCCCCCCCCCCACCCCCAGGTTACATGTATGCTTCAAACTTCTTTAATCTGTCATTTCTCTGTTCCATAATTATCCTTAATGGAGGAAATACCACTTCGCATACTTGTAGGCAATAGATTATAATCGGGAGAATGAAATAAAGGCCTTCATCAAATGTACATATTAATGGATATACAGTGAAACCTGTCTATAAAAGACCACCCAAGGGAGACAAGAAAAGTGGTCTTTATAGGCAGGTGGTATTTGTAGACAGGTGCCTATAGTACATGTTTTGATGAGAAACCATTTTCAAGGGAAACACCAAATGTGGTCTTTGTAGACAGGTGGTCACTAAAGCAGGTTTGACGTTACATGCATTTAAAGCATTTACACTATACATTGCATTTTGTATGTACATTTATTTATGTAAGTTTAATTGTACCCTTATCTTTTATAAGGAAATATTAACAACTTTTATTTTTTCTACTTCCATTTTTAGGAAGCAGAAAAGCAGTCCTTGGGGAAAATTGTGCGACTTTTGAAAAGTGAGGTGGGTGTACTTTGTGTTTAAAAGTTGAATTGCTATAGTAACAATTAACCTGTTGAATTCCATGGTAGAGATATTGTGAGATGAGGTCTATAAATAAAATGAAATCGTATCCAAGGACTGCACAATTTCATTAAAAAACAAAATTCATTTGATAAATATTCTCAGAGCTTACAACCAGACTGTTGTAGAGTCAATCCAAGCATTAGGCCTAAAAAAAAAAATTGATGACTTGGCGTAACCCGCCCGACCCTATTTTTATCGCCGACCCTACGCTTTTTAAAATTTTTTTATCCGATTGCGATTGCGTAAATATCGATATCGCAGTGGGGAAAACCCGGATGTTTGTTGCTTTCGTTCTGGGCTTTGCCGCGCCGTGTTTGGGCCAGCTCGCGCGCCGAGTGCATATGCAGCGGGCAGGTACGCCATAGTACCTCTAGGCGATTGTATCCCCAACATGGCGTCCTATGGCGTTCAGTTCACGGGTAAATTTGGTGCTCACGTTTTATTCAGCGTTCTTCGGAAGGTGGACATTGAAGCAACAATCGGAGAAATCGTTCAAGATCTGGCCGCTGATAATTTTGTGGTTAAGAACATCAAGGCATCTAAGGAAAACTGTGGTCCGTTTTCTGATTTGCTGTTGTCTGAAACAGTGTCACTATTACAAGATTTCGGTTATCGATACGTGGTTGCAACACTCACGCCTAGTGTCACGGATGTATGCATCCCCCAGGTCCCAATAAGGTGATCAAGATTTCAACAATTTCTTGCTCACTTTGCTCACACAGTGTGTGTGTCCATATATGTGTGTGTCCATATATGTGTGTGTGTGTGCGTGGAGTTATTTGAACATATTGTGGTCTACCCCTCTCATCAGATCATCCCCAAGGTCTGAGGACCTATCTACGCCACTGTATGTATGTATGAGTATGAATGGCTAATTTCATGTATGCAAATATAAGCAACAACAACAAAAAAAAAAAAATCGCCCTACCTACCCTAATTTTCAGTGACCCGTTACGCCAAGTCATCAATTTTTTTTTTGAGGCCTTATGGAATGACATTTCCAGAGCATTTCTATATTGAATAAAGAATATTATGGACTTTGCATCAAAAGTTTACAAATCAATTATATGATATATGAACTAATACTAGTTGCATACAAAACATTTTAGTTTCCTGTTAACTGGCCATCAAGTTCATGAAATATTGACTTTTGTATTAAAGGTCTTTCTTTATATACACTTTATGAAATGTTGATAGGAAACTCAACTGTTGTAGAAATAGGTTTCATATTAGTTTAAATATTATATCATAAATTTGTAGATTTTTATTAACATTTATATAATATTTTCTTTTCCAATTTCAAAGTTTTCCGAACAGTTGGTATTGTCCTCTACAGAAAGGCCATACATGTAGTTTGAATGTGATCCTTAGGTACTCATGTGAATTGCAATATTTTGTAAATTAGCTGTGCATATATGTTCAGTCTAGCATACATGTACATGTATATAGCAAGATAATAAACCACTTTCTTCCTACATTTTTCTTCTATTTCAAAGCCTTCTTTTCCCGAATAAAATATAAATGACGAAAGAAAACAAATACATGTACCTCCTCAATGTGTTAATATGTACATTTTTTTATGATTAAGTTCACATCAACTAATTTTCTGCTTATTTAGAGTACCAATAAGCAATTTCAGATTAACAAGTTTCCCTTACACGGAGCATGCATGTCAATACATTGCATAGATCTACTTTAAGACGACTGTTTATTCAGCACCATGGTTACGATGACTAGCTTCCGCTACTCTCATATCACATGGGCAAACGAGTTGAATAAAAGAATGAAAAGAAAGACGAGGTCTCGCAGATGAAAGTTTGATGTGCTCACACATCTTGATGAATTAAAGCGTTTCAAATAACACCTGCATCCATACACCCAGGCAACGTAATGCAAAGCCAATCAGCCATTCTCATATTGCTCCAAATTAATGCAGGACTGCCTGGTTACAATCTATATTGCATGAATTCACCTGTTACAAGGTAGTGTAGTCAGAGTGCAAAATAATTCATTTAAAAATAAATTTCTTTTCGGGGGAGTTGTTACAGGAATTTGTGCGGTAGAAGTGCAAATATCTCACAGTGATATTGACATACATGTATGTATCACCAGAGTTCTTTTTCAGTTAACCAGAACTATTTGGAGCTTCCAGAACTAAATCGCTCACCGTTGCTGTTTATTGTTGTTATAAAGAAATAAAGTTGATAATTTTATTAACTTTTGTCTTTATTGTAGGATACAGAGAAACTCTCGTTGAGAAAAGCTGTGGCTTCACTTGAAGATGAGGTAGGATATTCCTTTCACATCAAGTTATGTGGTGTTCATTATTACAATTTGGTGTCATTCTTGAAGTTGTACTCCCTGTTATATAACTACCGTATTTGCTGGCGATAAGGCCGTACCGCCGCATAGGCCGCACCCCAACTTTGACATTTCAAAGAGGGAAAAAAAAAAAAAAAAAAAAACGGACAAAACAAATGAATCGTAATTTTCTCTTAAAATACTAATTTTTTTTTACATACTGATACCAAATTCATCAATATTCTTATAATTTACCGGAAGTTTAGCTAAAAAAGCGATCGCAGGCAGATTTGGTGTCCGATATACCCCTACCACAATGTACGGTGTAATGCGAAATTGCTTGAAATGGAAAAACAAAATGGCGACTTCGGATGGATGCTTCGCGGCAGGTCCGTTAAACGGTCCCTTCCTTTACTTTTGCAATGCATTGGCACGAACTTAGATCAAGATATATCGGCAAATGTTGTTTTAGGAAGTTATTTTCGTCTTCATGTCAACATTGCACGATAAAATTGTCGGTAAGATGTTTGAAAATGTCCTGTACCATAGTGGTATATTTTTTTACCGTTTCTAGTCCCATATGTGCAAAATCGTGCTGGTTTTGACTTAGTTTTTTTTTTTTTTTACTCTTGCGTCGTAAAGGCTGCACTCCAACTTTTTGATATTTTCTCTTCCAAAAATACTGCGGCCTTTACGCCGGCAAATACGGTAGGTAATTACTTGTAAAAACGGCAACAATTTCATTACAAATTTTGTTACAGCCAAAGAGATATAATAATTTCACTAGTTTATATCAATAATTGTAACTTGTTATGAATTATACAATTTTGCAAACAGGGCCTTGTTATGTTTTAGTGTAATTTATGCATAATGATGGTTGGAAGTATTCTACCTTAATTGAGATACATGTATTACAGTTGACCCTGGTATAATAAATGTATACTACATGGGATTATATCCTTCTCTCTATGCAATTGATGAAAACTAGAGCTGAAACCACCATAACAATCGTCAAAAGTGCATTGCGACATAATATGAGAAAGGGTTTCAGTTAGATAGTCCTATTAGCTGAAAAGTTTTCATGTGGTACTTAATGGTTTGTTTATATGCGTGCATGAGCATGCGATACAGCTAGCTTTTTTAGCACGGTTCATCATTTACAAAAGATAATGGTGTTGCGCAACTACGCATTCCCACATTTACTCCTTGTTTGAATTGTCTCTACTGCACACATCTGATGCAAGGCAAGTCTTAATGAAATTGAGAGGGATGACCAGGGAAGAAGCAAGGCATGAGATTGCAAATATCCTCAATATTACTTAAAGCTAATCTTGAGTTCTGGTATGGGTATCATATGTCAAGAGAACATGGCTATAATTCATTCTGGATTGTTTATCCTGCAGTAGATTGATTTTTTGAACCAGTAAAATAAAAACAACCTCACAAACACTTGCTGGAAATCATCTCCAATAAAAACCACAACTCTCATTTACAGATACTGTAGTGACCTGTGTTCAGCACATGGTGTTGGGCCTACATGTACTTACATGTACCTGTACCTTGATTTCCTTATTTTTCTATGTTAATTTCCCAGCCACTACACATTTTCTTCCACAATTGTTTGGCACATGTCTTTTATTTGTAATCTTTAACATTCAGTGTAAGTTTTGTTGGATTATGTGAGAATTGATTTTCTATCATGCAGAACTCAAGCTTATCTTTAACAAATATTACATGTATATCAGGGGCGGATCTAGCTTTTTGCCAAGGGGGGAGTTTGACCCAGTGGCAGATCCAGAATTTTCCCAAAATTGCGCCGTTTTACTGTTTCCTTTTTGTTCTTTCTTTTTTTCCCCCTTGGCCGCTCAAGGGGGGGGGGGGAGAGGTAAACCGCCAAAACCCCCCTAGATCGGCCCCTGTATATCAGATTCTATCTTCCCCTTGTTTATCTATTGCATGCTCTTTTATTTACAATACAGTTGGAAAATGCAAGGATAGAAATAGACTCCAAGGATATTAAAGTAAGTGCATCACATACAAATTAATGATTATCCTCTCATGCAATAAAATGATAATCTATCGAGATGAAATTAGCTGTTTTAATAAGATAATTACCATGCAAGGTGATTGATTGTAATTGATGCAAGGCCGAGCATGTCATCGTGAAGGGTAACAATGGATGATGATTGAATTTACTAGTCTATGATCGTTTACATACTTGATGCTGTATTAAAATAATCTGCCTCAGAAAACTGGCTGACGGCATAGTGAGGGTCACACTTTTATATTCTATCCTAAATAGACAAGTGAGTATGCACAGGTATTATACTTTTTTGAAACCCATATATGCCAATCGTTTATCACATTTAAAGGATGATTAGTGGATAATTTTTTGTTTGTGTTATTTTAATTTATAGCTACATGGGGGTGTTTCACCAAGACTAAAGTAAGATCAAATTTAAGTTGGACTTACCGGTAACTATGGCAGGCTGTTCATGCCACTGGTTGCTCTCACCATTTACTGGCATTGGTCTCTCAAGGGACGTACAAATCATGGTCACATACCTACAGAATTTACATTTTTGATAATTCATTATTGAAGGAAAAAGTATTATCTAAAGATCATAATTGTGAGAGCAAACAGTGGCATGAACGGCCTGCCATAATTAAGTCCAACTTAAAGTTGATCTTAGTCTTTTTGTAACACTCCCCACTTATATAGAAACTATATGTGGCTTTAATAGCAAAATAAGCATCCTGAAGGCAAAAGGCATAATAGTTAGTTGTATTTGCTCCTTAGATTTATTAAAAAAATAACATCTGAATACAAGTTTAGTAACATGAAGCCTAATCGAGATGGTACATACATGTATATTAACCAGCTCCATATCTTAGCAATGTGAATCCCATGTGGGATAAAATTATTATTTTCAACAATTCGTCCCTATTTTCACGAAGTGACGGTAGTGAAAGAAAATCGCATACAATTTGAATGCGGATTTTCCTCACTACCGTCACTTCGTGAAAACAGGAACGAATTGTGCATTTTGCATTCCGGACGCATCTTTTCGTGCCATTATCAGTGTTTTGCCAGCAATGATTTGATTGATTTGCAGGTACATGTACATGTAATGTGATATTGAAATGTCTCTTTTTCAACCCACAGCTCAGAGAAGTTGTAAAGCACAGAGACGAGCTGATAGATGAACTACTTGAGGTAAGAAATCAACTCTTTATCTTTATACTTGCTACATAAATTATCTCCCTGTGCCTTATTGCATTCATGAATGGGATAGACATATAATATATTCCGCTTTTATGTAGCGTTTAATACAAATGTCTCTATTAAAGCGATTTACAGATATACAGATATACCAAAGGCTTCAAGATTATTCAACTGTTTCCAGGGCAATACTGGTGTTAAAAGGGTTGTCATGGAGACTGAAAATTGGTAATTTTGCAAAGCTATTGTTTTTCGAACAGTAATTCTTCTGACCATTGGAGCCTATTGTATTGTGCAAAATTGCATGTGCAGCAAACAGCTACAGTACAGAGAGGTGAAGAAAGCAACCAAAGTTTTGACTGGTTGACTCCAGAATTCTTTAATTCCCATAGGGTCCATACAGGGACTGTGTGGTACTGGTTGACAACGGGTTGAAATGTCTCTTCTTCTTTGCTATGCTTTGTGTGTGTGTGGGTATGGTTGTGTGTGTGCAGTGGGATAAAAGTGAAAGTGATAATGGCGTAAAAAAACGAGACCGAGGATCGAGGATAAAGTAAGATGTAGGGTGAGATGAGAGATATCTTCTATAGATATGAACTCATTATGTGAAAGATATGTAGAATGAGAAGTTACTCATTTTCAGGAAAGAGGTATGATGGTAGTAGAGATAGATACATGTATTAAAGTAGAGGGAGAGAGAGATAGAGGAGAGATTGAGAGGGAGAGAACGAGAGAGGGAAGATAGAGAGAGAGAAAAGAAAGAAAGAAAGAGAGAGAGAGTAAGAGAAAAATTATTTCATTAATCAATTTACAAGTGATTTATCTACAGGTAATCATGTTCTGCTACGTCTTGGGCTGTTATAGTTGTCATTATGTTTTATGATTTTATTTTTCTGTATTCCTTTCAGGAGAACAAGAACTACATTGAGCTGTATAAAAGTCATAAAGACCTTCAAACAGCCTTTCAGGTAATTTCCTTGTCAATTTCATTATTTATTTTACATCTTTGAACAGAGTAGCCTGTTCAGTAACAAAAATATAAAATTATGAAATTCATGTACAGTAAAAAGCAATTGAAATAGAAAATACATATAAAAGATAAAGACAGTGCTGGTTTTCAACAGGGCTCTGCATAAAAACATAAACAAAATGTTAGCATACTTCATGTAATACACTGTGTCTTATTTATATTGTGTCTATCTACATGTACCTAAAAAGCCATTCTTCAAAATATATTTAACTCTTATGTAGAACGAAACTATTACATACACATGTTTATATTATTGTACATGTATTTCAATAAGCTACCTCAGTGATCGCACTTCCCCCAATTCAGCCCATTCTAACTTTAAAGAACGTCATATTTGTGCGTTGAAAATAAAAATGTGTGCACGCCGAAAGTCTGTACTGCAACCTAGTGGGTTTAACATACTGGTACACCAAAATGAAGTTGTCATGTTTCTGGGATGTTAGTAACCTTCTCAGAGCCCAGAATTTTGTGTACAAAATATATAGGGGTTTTTCAGTCATTCAAATGTGAAGGTGAACTACAGCTCTTCTTTCTGTGAGCGATTTTCGATTGTACATGTATGTCGGAGGCTTTCTGGCGATCATTCCTTCGTCATATCGGATCTGCTGCAGATCACCTAATTTGTCATCAGTGACGAATTATAGTCTAGTTTTGTTTTACACCTGCATCTGTGTGGTGCAACAACACAGTCATTAATCATCATATTACTAATTCCTCTTGTCACCTTCTCTATCTAGTGAATATAACCATATAAAGAAACTCATACAAACAAACGTAGGCTACTGAATACAGCACGTACAGTACATGTACAAGGCTAAAAATAGTACATTTGTACAAAATACTATGAACACATTCTATAACAGTAACGCAGGGTAAATCATTATTGTTTTTGTATTCATTATTATTATTATATTTATATCGATATTACCTTTACCCTACATATACATATGTATGCACAAGCTGGGTGAAGGTATAGATCCCATAAGAAATTGACACATTGGTTGAAGTAGCTACCAATTATGAGAAACTACCAGCTGTTTGTCTGTTAAGTATGTGCAAACAATGGAAGTATTTGAAGGGTATTGCTATGCAAACTGTGCTAAGATTAGCTCAATTTTATTTTAAGACCAAATGTCATTGTTTACCTAGCGGATCATCACCTTTTGGCTGTGTACACTGATCAAACATTATTCAGTGTTCTTTTAATGTGCTTTTATCTTTTATTTATATGCTCATAACCTTTAAATAAAGCAGAGAGATAAAAGTGGTACTGTTAAAGCCCCACAGCTACTTGTAGCTACTTGCTCCCTCAATGTAGAAAACAATGCCTAATCAGTGACCATTAATGGTCCCCCATGATCCTCTTTTTCTTATGTTAATTGAGAGTTGAGTTGATGATATATCCACCTTTCAGTGACCACCCTGGGTGGTCTAATCCCTCTTAGCCAAACTAGTACAGACGGCCTTTAAGAGGGGTAAACGTTAACCCCCAAATACCTAGAATGTAGCTGTTGGCCAAAAGATACTTGTACACGTTTTGTCTGCTATATAGATAGGTTCATATCCTGCTCCAGATTAACAGATCATTTCTAATTGAATCTTTTGACCTTTATAATTAAAATATCACCGGGAAATGAATTGATTGAGTCCAAGTGTGTCAAGGTTGTATGTATAGGCATGGGGAGTTGTGGATGTGAGGTAGCAGATTAACAATATTATTGTAACAGCGCTCTCTATATTTAGAGCTACAAATCAACCTCGGCCCCATTCCCTTATTACATGGGTAAACAGCCGAGAGAAACTGGCCGGTTCATATAAATGATTCTTATAATAGCACAGCGACATGTAAGAATGCATTGGGACCCCTGCCACTCACAGCTACATGTACTGAATAGACCGATTTACTAACATATTTAAATTAATAATTTTTCTTTCCTGGGGACCTAGTGACGAGGTATACCATTAATATGTTATTAATAAATGAACTAAAATATTTGGAATCCAGTCTGCATAATATTATATTACTTGTTGCTTTTCACGTAAGCCTTTGACAAGCTTCAGGTTGTCAAAAACAACCTTTGTTTCAAAAGTATGCATAACATTTGAATATGTTAGTAAACCGTTATATTGTCTCTATTCTTAAAGAGTGATCATTTTCTGTATAATTGTAATGGTTTTTAAAATCTTTCTCTTGTAGGCAATGAAAATAGAGAAGGGAGATCTAGAGAAGTCTGCGATTCGACCGATGAGATCTAGTGTTGGTGAAGAGCTGATCGATAAGAATGAAAACCTACTCAGTGAGCTCAGAATAGTAGTGAGTATTAGATTCATTTCTTGAATCCCGATCTAGCAAAGAAACGCTGGATAACTGTTAGAATTTTATTTCTTCTGGAATGCCTATGACTTGCCTATCATTGTTTATGTTTATTTGAAATGTGTCTCAATGTTAACATCAAAATATAACAAAGTCAGAGTTAGGGCAAAATAAAGAACAAATCTTTTTGTTTAAAACACAATGTGCAAATATTTAGTCGTTACTATTTTTGGGGACGATAGTTTAGACCTTGAGGACCTTGAGTGATTATTACAGTGGAAATGTTTGCTTATATTTCGTTTTATTTTGCCTAGGTGAATGAAAGCCCAGGTCCATCGCCTATCTGTGGTCTAGTAAGTTATGAGAAAACATCAGGAGAGATCATGGACGGTTTACAAACCATGGTAGAGAGTGTGAGTGCTGAGATGGAGAGAATGGAAATCACTCAGGCAGACCAGGAACCAGTGGAACAGGTTAGAACCAGCATAAACTAGTTTATACCAGTTTTGTAAAAACCAGTACTATACAAACAATATGGTAGAGAGTGTTAGTGCTGAGATAAAGAGATTGATTAGTGAAATCCTTCAGGCAGATTAGGAACCAGTGGAACAGGTTAAAACCATGTTTAATAGTTTATACCAATTTTGTAAAACCAGTATACAAACAGTATATGAGAGTTTGAGTGCTGAGATGAAGAGATTAATTAGTGAAATCCCTCGGGCAGATCAGAAACCAATGGAACAGGTTAGAACCAGTTTAAATCAGTTTAAACCAGTTAAAAAAAGTTTTTAACCAGTTTACAAACCATATGGTAGAGATCATGACTGCTGAGATGGAGAAAATGATGTTTAGTTGACTCATCAGGCAGATCAGGAACTAGTGGAACAGGTCAGAACCAGTTTAAACCAGTTTAGCTTGTTTCCAAACCGTGGTAAGATTACAAGTGCTGAGATGGAGAGAGTGATGTATAATGAAGTCAATCAGGCCGATCAAGAACTACTGGAACAGGTACATTGAAGGAACCAGTTTACACCAGTTTTGACTCAGTTTAACCAGTCTACAAACTGTGATAGATAGTGTGAATGATGAGATTAAGGAGTGATTTTTTTTTGTCAAGTCAGTTAGGCAGATCAGGAACTGTACTTGAACATGTTAGAATTAGCTTAGTCCTTTATAAATCCATATTGATAAACTGGTTATAATCAGTTTAATCCTGTATAAATCCATCTTAATAGAACAGGTAAGAACCAATTTAATCCTGTATTAATCCATCTTAATAGAACAGGTAAGAACCAGCTTAATCCTGTATCAATCCATTTAGTAGAACAGGTAAGAACTAGTTGTGTCCTGTACAAATCCATCTTAATAGAACAGGTAAGAACCAGATTAATCCTGTATAAAAATCCCTCTTAATAGAACAGGTAAGAACCAGTTTAATCCTATTAAAATCCATGTGTTTGTCTTTGCCATACAAGGTCACACACACACACGTTTTTGATATTTTCTCTTCCAAAAATACTCCAGCCTTTACGCCGGCAAATACGGTACTCAAAATAATTATTATGCAAAGTGTGTTTCGCATTTCATCCTTTCTATACAAGGATACAACCCCTCCCCCTCACCCTGAATTCATTAAACCTAATCCATGGAAATGTCTGCATGCAACAATTTCATTAACGATGGGGTGCCAAACGAGATGGAATGAAACGCTTCCAAGCATAATTAAGTTAATTATCAATGAAATATTAGCTCTCACCACAACCCAATCATCATCATTCATAGTCTAAAAAGGCTCCCAAGCGAATTGCAGTAGTCGGTACTATTTGTTCTGGACTGTATGCTTATAGTATGTGAAGTAGTCATCTTCAGCATTGAAGAGGGAAATAAGGAATTAACTAATTCACATTTAAAGGTATTAAACAATTTAGGAAAAAATTCAAAAGAGTAAAAAAAAAAAAAAAAAAATTATATTTTTCTCTCTTTCTTTCACTAATGATAGGCCCCGAGTAATACGGATAAAATCAAACCCAACCCCAAAAAAGATATTTTATTAATATGTTATGAATGAATGAACTAGTATACTGAGTTGGAATCCTGTCTGCATACATTACTTGTTGCGATGCCCGGCAAGCCTCGGGCAAGATTTAGGTTTGTCAAGAAAAGTCTTTAATCAAACAGTATGCATAACATCTGAAAATATTAGCAAACCGGTCTATTTAGGGAAAGGTTGAATAAACCTTCATGGCCTTCACAGAGATGCCAACCAGTACAATTAAATCGTATTTAGTACGATAATAAGAGTGAAATACGATCTTAAAATCTCAAATTACGATTTTTTTTTGATTTTTTTTTTTAAAACCCATAAACACAGCGGAATCGCATAGAAACATGTACCCCGCAACCCCAACAAAAACTTTGCGTTACAATTTTCTCATTAAATTTTAATGAAAGAACAAACAGTTTTCTCAAATTTTACTGGCCTGGCCGGGCCGACGGGCCAGTGGTAGTGTCGAGTTTTTGCGAAAATCTGATTTTTCTCTCCATCTGATATTTTAGAATACTCATTCTGTTTTTTTGTGTCAAGAGGTTGGCGTCTCTGAGTATGCATAACATTAGAATATATAAGAAAACAGGTCTATTAAGGGAAAGGATGAATATACCCCAAAGAATAGAACTATATATTGAGGGCCATGACGGTATATTCATCCTTGGCCCTCAATATACAGTTCTATTCTTTGGATGTAATCTTCATTAGATGTAGACACACTAGTGGTTTAGATATGTATGGAAAATGATTTTTTTTATATTTTGTTTCTCTTTCCTGTGTGGTTCTATTAATAATGCACAGTTAGAGGTACATATCATTAATCATTTAGGTCACATTTGTTGCTGGAGGGGATGGCATGAGTTTAATCTGTGTCCTAATTAATGTTAACAACTGCCCACATTATTACTCGATTCTGAATCAAGGAAATGTTTTGATGGAAACTTATCTTCATCATTCTAATTTATATGGATCAGATCTAACCTACATGCATTTAACAGCTGAATTATTCATACCCTTTGTGAATTTGATATTTGTGTTGTCTTTCTTGAATACCTTAAGATGTAAGCTTTGATATGTCATATTCTCATGAAACGTGAATTGGGACAAATATATTGTTCACATACATGTACAAACAAAATTTACAAAACTTGGTAAGGGTATGAACTATTTACCGTTAGTTGTTAACTGTACATATATATTTATTTATTTAACAAGCACTAAATTGCACTTTTTCTTTCACTGGTACACTCAGAATTAATTAATTTGTGGTCTGTCTGGCTTTTAATCCGTTATTTTGTTTAACCATATATGGGACAAACTTTTTTACTACATTCTTAGTCTTTTTTCTGCTCCGGTACAATTTGTACTTTAGAGCATTCTGGATCAAAACATGAAAAATATAATATCACTGAAAGGTGAAATTAAACTGCTATGGGTTAAAGTGACTTGGTAACATTGTTGAAGGTTGATGAAAAAATTGTGTAACTTTTGTATGAATTGTTACTTATAATATTTCTTTTACTGTACTAACCCTCTAACAGGCAAAAAAATCCTGAGAAAATCCTCAAACCACAAAGATACTTATGGTTTTCTATGAAGGTGTCACTGGTCAACATTGTAATAATATAGTTTAGAAAATTAAGGAATCGATCAGATCAGTTTTTCCCAATTGTTATCGTTAATAATGGTCCGTTTTCACTAAAACTTTCAGATTATCTTTAATTGTACATCTAGCATTGAAGTCACTACCTTGGCACCATTTCTCTCATCTGAACAATGTTACTAAGTCCCTTTAAGAAACACATTTTAAGATACATGTGACATATTTGTAATGAATATATTTTTCGGGTTTGAAGTTTTTGTGTCAAATACAGAGCTTGCACCTGTAGAGAAACTAAACTTAATTAACAATGCACCCTCATTTGAGTTAATGTGATACACAAATAATAACCAATACAGGAAAGAAGGAAAACAATGAACTTGGACGGAATTACACGACATATAATAGGATGATAAAGAATGTCACCCAGGCAATCACCGTGAGTCTAATAATGTACATTTCTGATATTGAAACCTGGGACCCATTTCACAAAGCCTTTTTTCAATGACAAATGACAAAAATCAGTGACAAATCTGCTGATAACCAATCAGAAACAAGGATTTCAGTAGCTTATAACAAAAAACTGTCATTTGTCACTGATGACAAGTTCTGTGAAACGCCCCCCTGGATGTTCATACCTGATAAAGCTTGTTCTGCATTCTGAATTCTTCCACGTTATGAGTTTTTCAAATGCAGTCAAACCTGTCTTAATGGCCACCTGACTACCGGTGTAGTGGCCATGCAAATATGTATGTTGTAGAACCTGTCTAGAAAGGTCAACTTTCTACAGTGGTCATTTTCTCTGTTTCCCCTGAGTGGCCTTAGTAGACAGTTTTGAATGTATAGATCTCTACATCATGGGAATGCTGTCAAATTATTCACCTCTATGCAATATTGAAAGAGTAATTTTTTTAAAGCTGATGTTTTTTAATTAAAACATCATCTTCCGAGAGGACAATATTCTTTGATTGCATAAAATGATGAATTGAAGAGTGACTGGATTGCAATTTCATAGCATATAGCCACATGGTAGTTAGTGACCATGTGTGTATTGCATTATAATTTGCTGACACCAGATTTGGTTTGGGGGGTGTTTCACGAAGATCCTAAGTTGAACTTATCTCTTAGTTCGACTTAACAATTATGGAAAGCCGTTAGCTTCTTTGAAATATTTTGTAAAAGTTATTTTAAAAGGCACAAAATGTTGATTCAAATCATTCTTATTTTCTATTATCAAGGAGATTTCATGTTCTTGATGTGGAATTTATGAAAAATCTAAAGTACTTCAATTTTTGCTTTAGAATATATTTTATTTTAAGGCTACAAAGGGCTCCATAATATTTAAGTCCAACTTAAAGTTAAGTTTGACTTAGGATATTTGTGAAACACCCCACCCCCCCCCCCCTGGAATTTGGTAAACAACCAAATTGTTCAAATTCCCCATGTGGACGCACTACTATAAGCCTTTAATTCCATTTAAATCTATCTTCTTCATATTTCGTTTCAGAATCTGAACGAGCTGAGATCTCAACATGACAGTCTTCTGTGTAAGGTGAAATGGATCATGGAAGCCAAGAAACATTCAGATCAAAGGTAATATTCATAATGATAATATAGATTTGTATAGAGCTTTTTCTGTCTAAATAAGTCACTCAAGGTGCTACAATAAATTATACAAACAAAAAATTAATGTACTTATAGGTTATACAATACATTACATTTATATTGTAAAACTTTTTGCCTTTTCTTGGCAAAACATTTAATTTAGATCAAATAAGTTATTACAATCATACAAAATAAACATTATCTGCAGAATCATCTGAAGAAAAAAAAAAAGGCAATTCTTTGAATAAATAAGTGTCACATATCCAATACCGGTAAGCATCTGATTAATTAAAGTGTCATAGAGATTGATTGATAAAGTTCTGAGAAGATATTTAAACTACATCTACCAAGAATAAAACCATATTTCCTCGGTCATTTCATGAAAAGAGGTTAAAATTCATTCCCATATTATGGGTAGCAGTGTATGTTAACCAACTTATTTTTGATAATTTATCTTGCATATTTATGTAAATGATCATATGCTTTTCAATATATGCAATGCTGTTTGACATTTCACGTTTTGATTTGTGTGTTTATGGGTTAACAGAGCAGTGAGCATGGGAGACAAGTTAAAGGCTTTACGAGAAGAGAACGCTGGAATGAAAGCTCAGTTACAGGCCCTGAAAGAGGACGTGACTGAACATACAGATGCCACCACTTTCAATACCCCTGGTGATGATACAGATCATAGGTTGAGTCAAGCAGAGAATGAGCTGGTGCTGGCAAGAGCAGAGGTGGAGCTAATGGAGTTCACATCTGGGAGAGACAAACAGAGGATTATAGACTTAGAGAGCTTGGTAAGTCTGAGATTGATGAGTCGGCTGAGAATGAGTCAGTGATCTCGGTAGCTGAGTTTGAGTTAATGGTGAGTCTGTGTAAAGATAGATAGTCAGGCTCAGAATGAGATAGAGGTTGCTAGAGCAGAGGTCGAGCTTATGGAGTTTAAGGTTGGAAAATACAAATAGAGGCTTATAGACCTAGAGAGCATTGTAAGTCAGAAATTGAGTCAGCTGAGTTTGAGATAATGTTGAGTCTGAGTTTGAGATCTAGTAGAGATTGAGTCAGGCTCAGAATGAGATAGAGCTAGCTAGAGATGTGTTTGAGCTTAAGGAGTTCAAGGTTGGAAATACAAACAAGACCTAGAGAGCATGGTAAGTCACAAATTGAGTCGGCTGAGAATGAGTTAGTGATGTCAGTAGCTCAGTTTGGAAGGTTGGAAGAGATGAATAGGATTATAGACTTTGAGAGCACGGTAAGACAGAGATTGAGGCAGCTAATAAGTTAGCGATGTCAGTACCTGAGTTTGAGTTAATGGTGAGTCTGTGTAAAAGATATCTAGTGGAGATTGAGTCACCCCCTCCCCCCTCCCATTTGTTGAAATGAACTTTCCTAGAGATCATGTCTTTCAATCTTTCAAAGAAATGTTTGATCAATACCAGTCTTTACAGCAATTGTTAAATAAGATATTATTTGTGTTGTTTTCTGTGTAGCTTTCGATTCTTCAGAAGGACCTTGAATTGAAGAGGTTTGAACTGACATATGAGACAACCAGTTTCGAAGAAGAACTAATTTACAGAACTAAAAGACAACATGCTAAGAAGTAAGTGGATTCAATTCATAGTGTCTTTTTCTTTTTAGGTTTGCATGGGGAGGTAGATGAGTGATGAAAACTTAAAACGGGTACACCATGTGTGTAGTCCTGACGACGGACAGAGCACTCTGTTTGAAATGTCGAGACTATCTCCTTCAAAGATCTACAAGTTCTTGTAAGAATTATTAAACACATCTCTCCAAGAAAAAAAACCCAGTCCTTTAATATAAGGACTATACACACATGATACACCAGTTTAAGTTTTCCTTACTTATATTGCCTTGTTTTAATGATTTGACTGATCGGTCGATTGGTGGAGAGGGGATGGGTGTAAAGAGGTATCACAGATTGTAATCATTTCTCAAGCTAAAGAACTTAAAAATCAGATACCAGATAATATTGCTAACCATTTGGATGTGATTTTATTTTGGTTTGATTTGTATTTGTCATAGAACCAAGCCTGGGTTACTCTGGCATACTATTCATTGAATTTAACAAAAACAGTACTTAAGGTCAATGGATTAAAATGTTCATGAAAAGAAATATATTCATGAGATAGTTGAGCAGATGAATGTGTTTGTCTATCAAAGTATGTCTGTCAAGGAGTGGGTTAATTTGTCCAACTTAAGGGGTAATCTAAAAAGATTTTATGTAATCTTCATAGCATTTTGTTGGTACTTGCTCAACTGCATCCGCATTTAAAAGTAAACTTAATGATTATCTCATACTTGAATATGACTAATTTATATACACTGTAGGTCATAATTATTTTGATTATTTTATCTTTATATTTCTGGTACAATAATTGTTTTTATGTCTTTTCAGTTGTGTTTGTTATGTGTTTCAAGTAAAACTGTTACTGTTTTTGCAAGCTATTAACATTTTTCTTTGAGGGAATTTACTCCACAAGGCCTCTCAGTCTTTATTCTAATTCTTGCTTTTCATTTTCCAATATAATTTATAGGTTATTATTCAACATTTCAATGTAATTTTTATTTTTGTATTTGCATCAAAATTATTAATGTTTATTTGTATATGTTTGTGCTTTTTATATGAGAATGAGAAAATAAAATAAAATAACATTATATTGCAGTAAAAAAGTTGATAAACTACACTTTCTTATTTCTGAATTACAGGAAGCCATTGTCAGCTGACAGCATTGGAGTGGTATCAGACGGTGAGAATACACCCAAACTCCTTTTTTTTCTTACATCAATTCAATTCTATCTTGGTTTTAAATAAATTGTAGGGCCTACAGTTCATTGAAAATAAGACATGCAATTCAATATTAATAAATACATTTGAAACTACATAAACATAATATAAGTATAAATGGTAATATAACTAAATTTGGGCACAGTTGTTAGAAAAACCAACAAGGTTTTGTCAAAACAGCTTCACTGAATAAATATGATTTGGTAGACAGTATAAATGTTTGTTTTTTCTCCTCCAGGTATAAAGGGAAACAAATATGAGTGAGAAGGAAGGGGAGAAAGAGATAAAAGAGAAGAGAGAGAGAATACTCTTTTTGATCTCATAAACAAATGTAACATTACTAGCAAGTCTCTTCAGATAAAGCTGTAGTGTCTCTAACAAAAGAGGGCGGTTTTCATTTTACAATTTTAATTTCATGCAGTCTCTTTGAATTCAATTTCATTTCATTGTCCTAAGGAAATCTGCTTTGCTAAGATTTCCAAACATCTTTACATAACATAAAATGACATACATAGATATCATACCAAATATAGATATCATGATGCAGATAAATATTATAACATGATAAATACAATATATGTTATATATGAACAAGACAGCATTCATCTATTTTAATTCACTTGTAGAGGGACCCGAAGAAATTACAAAAGAAATCTACATCGATAGAGAAAGAGACAAAGAAATTGTGGAAACAATTATATTATCAAACTACCTCAACTTTATTTCTCATTGGATTTTTTTTACCAGAAAGCTGTATAATTGGACAAGAGTAAGAGTTGAACAAATATATGAATACTATACGGATCATAATTCTAATGCAGTGCTTCTTCTACCGGTACTTGTAATTTCTTACCCGGAGATGAAAAAACATCTTAACTGTTGTATATTTGGATAACATATGAATATTTTATGATCTAAGATAAAAAGTGGACTTATATGCAATTCTGTTATTTCTATCATGTTATAGCAGGCAACACTGAGCCACGAAGGCCAAGATGCTCACATTGTAAACGAGTAAGTACTTGACATTTTAACACTTCACTTTCCGTTTTCTGCACAAGATAGATCTGTCTATAACGTCTGTATTCACACACACCCTCTCCCCCCCCCCCCCACCTGATTGCCTCCCCAAGCCCTCCCTCCCCTCTCTCCGTCTGTCTGTCTGTCTCTCTCTCTCCCTCTCTCTCTCTCCCTCTCTCTCTCTCTCTCCCTCTGTCTCGCCCTCTCTCTCTTTGTCTCTCTCTCTTTCTCTCTCTCTGTCTCTGTCTCTCTCTGTCTCTCTCGATCTCTCTCTGTCTCTCTCGATCTCTCTCTGTCTCTCTGACTCACTACCGGTATATCTGTCTCTCTCTGTCTCTCTCGATCTCTCTCTCTCTCTGTGTCTATCTCTCTCTCTCTCTCTCTCTGTGTCTATCTCTCTCTCTCTCTCTCTCTCACCTCCCTGCCATCAGTACCTGGTATATCCTGTTTTTCAAATAAAAGGGTATAATATCATTTACAGCACACTGGTATCATGAATACAGGATGCATCTTCAGATATACAATGTATACACCTTACCATAAGGCATAGCAAGCCAAGTTAGCGATAGTGAAGTTCACACGACAATCATGCATTAAATTGAAGTTAAGGTCTTGGTTCTGGCTTTTTTTCCACCCAAATCAGCGGCTGAGATGAATGTAGAGACCCAGCTTGCTTATATCTTGAGGATGAGGGAAATTTGCTACATATGATGCAAATTGTATACAGTGGTAGGCTAGGGCATTGTGAACTACAAAATACCTGTCTGTCATAAAAGTGTAGTCCACTCTTTGTGGCTGGCAACACCTGTTATTGGGTAAACACACAAGAATGGTGTCAAATTCCCCATGGAAACCCATCACTATGTGTCTTTAACGTTTATGACTAACACAGTGGAGTGTGAATGGAGCTAATGTTATCATGCATAACAATGCTTTATGGTTGGTTTAATGTGTTCATCACAAACAAGTTACGTTTGTCTAGTCTGAGGCTTATCAGGGTTAGAGTTTGTTGACACACTTCAAAACTCTATCATTAGGCCTGTTTTCATCAGCTCAAGTTGGTCAAATAGCCAGCTATTTTTGATTGTCTAGTCTGAGGCTTATCAGGGTTAGAGTTTGTTGACACACTTCAAAACTCTATCATTAGGCCTGTTTTCATCAGCTCAAGTTGGTCAAATAGCCAGCTATTTTTGATTCAGGAAATGAGCCCGATCACGAAATAGCGGGCTATTTGGCAGGTGAAGACGCAAGTAGTAGACTATTTGGTCTTGTTTGATGAGCCTCTGGCGCAGTGGAGTGGGTCGGTCCTGGTCACACTGAGTTATTTCGGGGTTTACGAAGTCTTGGGCTAGTTTGCAAAATAGCCTGCCAATTGTGGTCCATCTTCACCAGCCCAAAGACTCGCACTATGTGTGAACACTGAACAACTTTCTTGAGCCAATTTCTTGAGCTGATGAAGACGTGATATGTAACTTTGGCTAATTTCCCGGATCATAACTTTTGTTTCCCGAGGAATGTAGGAAAAGAAGAAAATTGCTCAAGCATGGATTAAAAATGATAGAAAGTAAACATGGAAACAAGCAAAACAGGATAATGGATATAGAGTTCATTGAATATTAAGATTTACAATGAAGGTCTTTTCGTGTCCTTCTTTTTTGCCAAAGAGACTTTATATAGAATAAATGTAGCCTATATGTCTCGACCTACTTTTAGATCTTTAGTGTTTTTCTAGTGTTTTTTCAAAGTAAGAACTGGAGCTAGAAACTTTCTTGGCATGCAACTTTTGCAATGTTTTAATGAGAATTTCTTCACGGCAAGAAACTTTCCCAGTGAGTCAGGTCAAATTTGCTCTCGGCCAATCAGATGGCATGGTTTTCAGTAGCTTATAAATAGTAATATTGTAACTTGTTCTTGATATACAGGTTTTATGAAAACAGGGCCTTGAATCACTTGCAACATGTGCAACCATTTCATGCGTGCAAATGTTTCTAGATTAACAGTAGTGCAGTCACATTTTATTCACCTATAGTGTTCTCTGAAAATGTCCTTTGTATACAAAAATGTAATGTGTTTTCATGGAACACTGAATCTCAGTATGTTATCAGTTGTCATTTATCAGTTGTCATTTAACAACTGTTTTGTTGATTTAGTGGGTCAAGGATGTGTCTTATCTTATTATTACAAACGATTCATTGGCAGTTGGTTTTGTGTTGAGCTATTGATCATCAACAGATTACCACCTTATTTTCCTGTTTGATTTGTTATCACTATTATATCTAGGCACCAATTTAAGCATGTTCTTGTCATTTTGCCATTTAGTTTGTTTTATTTTTCTTTCATACATAATACATAATTATACAGTGCGTCCCAGAAAAAACGAAACCGAGAAGTATCGATGTTCTTTCATAATTTAATCACAACTATAATTAATGAATGATACATATTTGGAAAGCTTAGAATCTCCTCTTTCATGTGATGCTACTCAGATAATGCATATTTCACGCATGAGTGATTAAAAGCAATTTGAAGGAAGGAAACCAAAAAGACATTTGGCGGGCGGTATCTGAATTTCAAAGAAAAATTCACATTTCTAGAAAGTTGAGTTTCTGCCCTTTCAATCAGGAAAAATGAGCGAGGAATGACAAAGTTCTGTTTGTTTAAAGTAGTGCTTGCATTTCCATAATTTTATTAAACGAATTCGTTTTCACTGGCTGCCTGCCGTATCAATAAACGAAATTAACAAAAGACTTAACTCCGTTTCGTTGACAATCAGCCGTAGACGAGAGTCTTCATGCATGGCTGATTGTCAACGAAACGGAGTTAAGTCTTTTGTCAAATCTGCTTTTTGCTACGGCAGGCACCAAGTGAAAACGAATTCGTTTGTTAAAATTATGAAAATGTAAGGGCTACTTTAAACAAACAGAACTTTGTTATTCCTGGCTCATTTTTCTTGATTGAGGTATCATATGAAAGAGCAGAAAATAAACTTCCTAGAAATATGAATTTTTCTTTGAAATTCAGATACCGCCTGCCAAATTACTTTTTGGTTTCCTTCCTTCAAATTGCTTTTAATCACTCATGCGTGAAATATGCATCACGTGAGTAGCATCAACTTAATAAAGAGAAGACTCTAAGCTTTCCAAATATGTATCATTCATTAATTATGGTTGTGATTAAGTTATGATAAAACATCGATACTTCTCGGTTTCGTTTTTTCTGGGACGCACTGTATACAAATTAAATTGTGATAAGGGTTTAGTTGCTCTTTTAAAAATTTGATTCTGTGCAATCAGGTGGTTGCTAATGATTCTGGAGGATTTTGCTTCAATTGTGAACTTTTACACATTTATTCTGCAATGAAAGCTAGATCAAATAGGTCAATTCTCATTCACTTTTGAACAAGAGTTGTGTTCATACTGATATTTAATAGTATTAACTATATAATAACTATAATTATAATAACTATATATTAAGTATAGTGTGAATGCAGATAGCTCAGATTGTATTTTGAACGTGAACTAACTTGTAGTGTGATTGCATCCAACAAGGATTATACAGATTTATACAACACCTACGTGGATCCTTGTCTTTTGATTGGACGATTGTTGGTCACATGATATTCAATAGATGGTATATTGCACGGTCGTGCATTTTTGGTTATATGCAGACTGCGTACCTCTCTGCTGCATGTGCGCGTATCCCTGCATGTATCTGACGCGAAGGTTATCTGCATGTAATCGAGAAGGCTTGACTCGAACTTTAATTTATCTTTATAAGGAGTAAAGCATAATTTGTTGATTAACGTTTTATTAGGTCTTCTTGTTGTATAAAACAAATAATGAATGTTTTTCATTCGTTTAATAGTGCAAATATGTTCATTCGTTGAAAGATTAACGTTAATTCTATTCAACTCGGCTGACGCCTCGTTGAATAGAATGTTAATCTTTCAACTCATGAACATATTCGCACTATTGAACTCATAACCATTCATTATTTGTATAATATTGCATGTGGACTATGTTCATACTAATATTTAAACTGGATAATGTGTAAATACATCCAGCAGGATTGTATACACTGACTTTGGACTGCATTCATACTAATACTTAAGCCAGACTTATTTGTAGTGTGAACGCCTCCAGCAGGGATTGTGTTTTGATGATGATCCCATGTGGTATGTATATTACCTGGGAAGTGACTCTAGCACAGTACCCTTAATAGTCTATGTATTCAGACCTCTTTAATGGTAATGCCTAATTACGTTACAAGAAGTTGAAGGATTTTTAAATATTTGTTGTTATAAACATATGAGGGTAGAATATAAGCACTCGGGTTAATTTTTTGGAACCCCTGTGTTTTTAAAAATTACCTGCTTAATATTCAATTCTTAGAAGGCGATCCATCGCATATGAGTAATTGTGGTATTGTATATTCATTTAATTTATAGTACAAACCTTTCAATGAAGTAATTTTCTAAAATTTGGAAATTGGAGATACGGATCCTTTTGTGTGAATTAAAAACAAAATCTTAATAGCAGTGAGAAAGAAAAAATTGGGGGAATTCCCAAAGGAAAATAGAGTTTTCACTGCCAGCAAAAAAGTTGCATAGCGAAATGCCTGAGCACCCTCTTGCAAGGAAAACACGATAGAGATTCAGCATCCTGCACTAGTCTTAATACCGTATCGTATGATATTCATATGATGTACTTGGCGGGGCTTATTGTGAGCAAATGATGATTGGCCGGCTGTCGTATCAATTGACCTCCTTGAAAATTTCTTTCTTTATACCTATATAATCTTGTGTTTAATTTCGCTATACGATAATTCTTCATATTATTTCTTGGTACAATTTGGTATAAATTTCCTATGCTCTCATTTATTGCTCTGAATTGAACAGGATATTACTATTAGAATGGCTTCATATTGCACTACAGGGATGTGTGCTATTCAAACAGTAAATATTTAGGGTTCATAAAAGTAGACTAAATACCAGTCTTTTTGTTTCCTGGTTAGTCTCCTAATTTATACACTTTGAGAATTTCAACTTATGGTATTGTTTAACATGTATATTTGCCTATATGATTTCTTTTGTTGGAGTAAATTGGATGGCACAGTAGTGTGTGTTTATACAGCATATACATGTAAATATTGTTTGCAAATTCTAGTTTTTATAGTATTTTTCAAACTTACAAGCTTGCCTGTCCAAGGACCAATAATCCTTCTACGTGTAGAAACTAATTTTATATCAACATAATATATTGACATAAAAGGTGCTTATGCTTATTGTTTAATTAATAGTTATAATAACAATTGTCATGATGAAAACTGATTCCTTATGAAGAGTAGGAGATGTGACTTATCTTTCAATAAATCAAATGGCTTTAAAATGAAATGCTCTATTTATTGATTTTAATTTTCTATCAGCCTCCCCTCCTCTTTCTCTGAGTTATTTTTATCTCCTGTTCTCTTCCTGAAATATCTTTTATTAAAACTTCATTAGTCTCAGTTGTGCTTTGTGAATTCATCAGAATTCTCATTTCCTCCAAAGTAAAAAATATTACTTTGCTCTGGCCTTTGAGTCACCTCCTCCTTCCTTCAAGGGGTCTGATCAGCGTAGACTAATAGTTGGTCTCACTTTTCAAGTTGAGGGTGACTTCCAAACCACCTCCTCAGCTCAGGATATCAACACACACTGCATACATACATGCATGGACCGGGCAAACCAACTAGGCTAGCTCTGTAGCTGGACCATTCAATGCAAACATACCTTCATGCATGGTTCTTGTGTCAACTGATCAAGGAGATCATCACTGGTTTGGGATAAGATAATCCTAACAGGATTCTATCAAGGAGTACAGATCTCATTGATTGCTACATCCCACTGATACTGCCAATGACTGCTACTTGCTAGACTTGGAGCATGTCTTGTTGATATATATACTTGGATATTAAAACACTTGTGGATTAAATCATCTCAAATCCGAATTAGCCAGCTAGCTGGGTAAGTATCTCAATGATCTTTCCGGATGTGTTTTGATGTGAGCTTTATATAATGATTGGAATTCTCGTAGATGGGCTATAGGCCAGTCATTCTGTGTCTTAATTCATGTAAGGATCGAGTTATACATTTATAATTCATGTGACTTGTTTATACTTGGATATATTAAACACTTGTGGATTATCATCTCGAATCCGAACTAGCCAGCTAGCTGGTGAGTTATGATCTTGATGATGCTATGAGCTTTTAATGATTAGAATTCTCATAGACGGGCTATAGGCCAAATGATTCTGCGCCTTATTTCATGGAAGGACTCATAATATAAAATATAAACTCCTTGATTCATGTGACTTAATTGTTTAATACATGGATATATGAAACACTAATTGTTGACTATCAGTATCATGTTGACTCTGATCTAGCTTCGTAAGTTTAATAGGTGCATCCTCATCATCTCCAGATTGCCAAATAGCCTGCTATTTCTGATTTGGGAAATAATCTTGAAGTTACAAATCGCGTCTTCATCAACTTGAGATTCGACCTCAAAACTTGAAACTCGACCTTGAGAAATTACAGCTTGAGATATTTTGCTCAGCGTTTGCGCATAGTACTAGTCTTCGGCTGGTTAAGACTCACTGAACAAATAGCTGGATATTTGCCAAATAGTGGGATATTTTGCAAACTATCCCAAGATATCTTGGGATGACAATCCTGGCCTAATATCCTGCTAATTGCAACTTCGGGCTGATGAAGACGCACATTAGCTGGATAGTTCAAATAGCGGAATATTTGGCAATCTCGAGCTAGTGAGGACGTGCCTAGTGCCTTTTCAGGATGTGAATGCTGTGAGCTGGGAATAAAATTCTTGAGTTGTAGACTGGCCATATGTACCGTATATGCCATTGTTTTTGTGTCTTAATTCATTTGATTTGTTTAAACATAGATATTAAACACTTGTTGACTACCATCTTGATTCTGACCTAACAGGTAATTAGTTATTCAATGATTTTCAGATGTGTTTTGTTGATGCTGTGAGCTGTAATGATGATTTATATTGGTGTAGACTTCTACGTCTAATTCTACGTTGATACTTGACAGGATCCATAAAGTCAAGAAATAATGTGAGGTGGGTATGTCTGACAATTATTAGGTGCTCTTGTTGTGTATTCCGTTGGTGCTTATTATTATGTACAGTATGTATGCAGTGATTCAACCTCTTAATTCATATTTACTGCATGCATGGACCTTCCTTGTGTACATACTTAGTTGTGTTTGGACATATAATCGCTTAATTTTGACAGTTACTGGTACAAAAGAGCTACTGTGTAAGAAACTTTGCTCCATATCATTTTCACTGCTACCAATACATGTGTACAGCTGTTCGTGTACTTTTGCTCTCTATACCAGTAGATAAATATATCTACATGTATCTGTCACAGATTTGTTTGAGTTTCATTTTTGACCTTTGCAGTTGTACATGCCTATTAGAAAGTGTAAAGCTATACTGTCCTATATCCCACCTAATACATCAAACATCAAACTATAGTCTTCTTAATATGTTTGTTTTCAAACTGTTAGGCCTAAATGTCATCAACCTAGACATATTAGCATTTTAAACTGCAGGCGGCAGCATCAATACATTCTTTGCAAAACTTTGACTGAATCCTCAATCCTATGTGATCACCTTTAAACTTAATTCTTTTAAAAGTTTTGGGAAAATCTTATGCAGTTGGTAGTAGCTTTGGCATTTGCAAGTGTGAATTTATCAGTATATTAATATGGAGAGAGACAGACGATTATTTAATTCTTGGCGATCGATCATGGTCAATATGTATGGTAAATCAGTTTTATAAAATTAAAATCATGACCTTTGACCTTGCAATATATGCACGTGCATTGGTCCGCGTTTATTCATTTGGTATAGATCCATACACTTCACTGTTTTTTGTTTACCACTAGGCCATTGGCAACACATGTCAGTTGATCTTTAAAAGGCTGTGACCTTTGATCTGAGCCTGGAATGTGTGAAAAATGTCAATTTGTTTCTTTTCTTTTTTCTTTTTTAGGGTGTTAGATTACTAGTCTGCAGGCACAGACTCTCATTTGACACTTTAATGCCATATTTCCCTAAAGCCTTGAGCAGAGCCTAGCTACATCTTCTCCATAACTGGAACAGGTCAAGTACCCAAGAACAGAGCCTATTCAGCTGTGCCGTGAGCATAGACTCACAGTGCAGTCTGCAGACGCTGTTAGGCATAATGACTGAAGTACTGTACATGTACCTGCAAACTATTATGCAACTGTCTCAATCTTAATCTTCTCTATTACTGTGCTAAGTCAAATTAATATTTGTCTGTTGATAGCTATTCACTACACAGGTTGATGGTTTGAATCCCAGCCCTGTACTATATCTCTTGGAAGACATTAATCCACAATCACCACTCTTCACCCAGGAGTAAATGGGTACAGTACCTGGCGATAGCTGGGCTAATAATAATTGAAGGGGTTGCAGGAAGGGCAGTTTTAATACTGATGTGGCTAACCTGCGTAAACAACACGCAATTATTATTATTGTTATTTTTATTCATTATTATTATTATTATTCATTATTATTGTTATTATACCTTATTATTGTTATTATTATACCAGAAAAAATGGAATACAAGTACATACTATAGTGTACATGGCTAGTATTGTGTAGGGAACATAATGCTGATGACGCCTTCATGCAGGGAAAAAATTACTTAAAACATTTCAAGGGCTACTTTTCAAGCTTGCTTGCATGAAAATAACACTCTTTAATTTGTTTTGCATTGAACTCTATGCAAAATTTGGGGGCTCTTTTAAGACTTTCGGGGGCTCTTTTGGGCATTTCGGGGGCTAATTCGCGCCAAGCCCCCCTGTAATTTTTTCCCTGCCTTCATGTAACAACGCTAGCGTATGTTATTCTAGAACTATCCATGTGGATCCGTGACAAAAAGATGTACCGGTACATGATCTACTGGGTTTCCTGATCAAACTTGAACTTGAACTTGAATGAATCATTGGAACATTTCTAGTCTACTGCTGTG
This sequence comes from Strongylocentrotus droebachiensis, assembly GCA_035222895.1. NCBI lineage: Eukaryota > Metazoa > Echinodermata > Echinoidea > Camarodonta > Strongylocentrotidae > Strongylocentrotus > Strongylocentrotus droebachiensis. Next base: position 200,041 of record JAVYIG010002440.1, on the reverse strand, counting down.
TAAATAAGAAAGCCTTGAACTCCATTCTATATATGGAAAGATTAAAAAAACAAGTTCTGAATTTGAAAGGAATTGATGGTGAGAAGTGCAAATAATGCTGTGCGATAGTACATTGCACTAATATTTGACAAATGGGTGGTTCAAGAAGTTTTGTATCGGTTTGTCATTCAGCCATTAACTCTTTGAGCACATTCGGTCTATAGACATTGCTCATATGGAACCAACTGCATACTTATGGTATGCACTCCCAAATTGATGCTGTCTCTGTTCTATCGATAGCAAAAGTTAGATTCCTATAAAGAGCAACCCAAGTCAAAATAAAATAATTTAAAACTATATTTTCCTTCATCTTTTGTTCCTAAACCTTGCCATAATTATTTTTGGGGGGTCTTTTTTCCATTTATAAGAAGAAGGGAAAAAAGGTCTAGTTTTCTCGGAAATAACATTGAAATATACTAAACAATACCTACATGGACCCTATTAAACAACATGAAATGTAAGCAGTTTGCATTTTTTCCATTGAAATAAAATCATTATTATTAAAAGAGGTGAGTGAAATCATTTGTAACTGGGCACTTAAGATTTGTGCATTCAATTTGATTACATTATGAAAATGGCCTATTATCCCACCCATGCCAGTAGCTTTTGAATATTGTTATGAAAGCAAAATTGATGTGGGATGGACCAATGAAGAGTTTGAAAGATGTGAGTAGACCACTAGTGTGTATGGTTAAAGTCCTTTTTTTTTCATCTGATCATAGTTTTCTGGTTTTAAATAATGGTTATATAACAAGAAAATACAGTAGAAATTATACAACCTTTAATCAGCTTGCTCAACCCCACCCCTCCCCCCCCTCCCTCTCCTCCCATTCCCAAAATATCTCATATTGATTGTTATTGATTAACAGGTACAAATATAGCATCTTCAGTTCAAACTTTCTGACTCCACTCTGTTGTGGTTTTCTTCATTTGGTCATGCAGTTGGTGAACCCTTTGTCATCTGTCTCACTCCATTAACGTATTGACTTTAATAGATTTAGAATGACACCCTCATATTAAATTGGTAATAATAGAAGCAGAAAAGTGATAGAAACAGACCAGTGACAGTTCGAGCAAATTCTGATTAAAACAAAAAGTTATGAATATCTGAAGTTTGATTAATCACGCAAATTATTATATTTCTAAGGGTGAAATGTATGGTTGAAAATATTCTGAAGGAAAAATATTTAATTGTTTTTCTTGTTGCTTTCACTGACCCGTTTCTCTCGTTTGTCAATAAGAAACTGAAGCTTTTGATCTATGTAAAGTATTACTGTTAGCTGCTGGGACTAAGCTAAAAGTATGAAAAGTATAAGAACTAAAATAGACCATACAGTATGTCCAAAGATTTTATTTTATTTTAAGGAAGTAGAACTAGAAACCAGAAGAATAGGAGTGGGATTCATCAAGATTTTATTTATGTTGTCTCGTTTAAACAAAAGGGTAAAACCAAAAAAGGACAGGGAATGAAGAAAATCAGAAAAGTTAAAAACCTAGACCCAAGTAACATTGAAATTGGAAAGGGAGAGAAAAATGAGAGCAAAGATCCCTTTTACACCTGAAACAGTACTGGTATATGGAAAAAAATAAAGAACATACCGGTAAGTCCTCACAAGATGATAATTATCAAGCTACATGTAAGGACTGAGGTAAAAAAGGAGATGAGAGTACTCAGAGTAGAAATAAAGAAAGATCAAAGGAGAGATGGGGAGATTAGGAAGAAGAAATTGAAGATTGAGAAGAAGAAATGGAAGGTTAGATAGAAGAGTGGGGAGGTTGGGAAGAAGTAAAGGAAGATTAAGAAGAAGAAAAGGAAGATTCTTCTTTGCGTGCCATGTCCTGAGACCTTGGCGACCATGGAATGCCACAACAAAGGAAGATTACGTAGAAGAAAAGGAGGGTTGGGAAGAAGTAAAGGAAGATTAAGTAGAAGGAAAGAAATTAAGATTAGGAAGAAGAAAGACCAGGTGTAAAGTTTGAATGAAGTTGTCCTCTTTGTGAAGTCAAGTGTAGCATACCTTGTATCTCTTTCCCCTGAACGCAAATATTGATTCTCTTGTATATGATAGCACAATGATCAATATTCCATTGATTAGTTAATCCTTGAGGTTTTGTTCGGAAAACGTGTCTATGCATACATCACTTGCATCTACCATAGGTTATTCAAGGTCCTTGAGTGTTGGATTAATAGGAGGATCATATAGATCTCTACATACTGTAGCTTCAGAAGGAATACATGTTCAATTTGGTGTCATCGTAAGGAATTCAAGAGTCTTTGTCATCTGGATACTGTTGACTATATATTGTAGAGTTGGATTGGTATTAATAGGATCATATCTTTACACAACTTCAGAAGGAATACATGTTCAATTTGGTGTCATCGTAAGGAATTCAAGAGTAGTTGTCATCTGGATGCTGTCGACTATATTGTAGAGTTGGATTATGATTGATGTGATGGTTATTTTACCTGACTGCTAAGAAAGCATAAATGCTTGTAAGTAAGCAACCAGACGGCCGACGGCTTTAGGTCCTCTCTAGGCGTGTCTGCACTATCTCGAGATTGCCAAATATCCAGCTATTTGAATTATCCCGATCGCAAACTATCCAGCTTATTTGCGTCTTCATTAGAACGAAGTAGCAAATTAGCTGGATAGTTGGTCGGGATAATATCCCAAGATATCTCGGTCTAGTTTGCGGTTTTGCGGTTTTCAGTGTTTACTAGTTGTACTAGCGCGGCGAGGTCAGTGAGCTGAGCGGTATAGATCGCATACTGTGCGAGGAAAACCAGAAATCGTTGTGCATGATGGGATCGGGATATTTGACTCCGTACTTCGGTCTAATGAAGACGGTCGCAAACTATCCCGCTAGTTGGGAAATAGTGGGATATTTTGCAAACTAGACCGAGATATCTTGGGATATTATCCCGACCAACTATCCAGCTAATTTGCTACTTCGGTCTAATGAAGACGCAAATAGCTGGATAGTTTGCGATCGGGATAGTTCAAATAGCTGGATATTTGGCAATCTCGAGATAGTGCAGACACGCCTTCTGAGGGCCCTGGTAGTGAGGATTAATGCCTTACCAAGGGCACTAGCGCATCGTCTTGGTTTCAAACCCGGGTCACCGGATTACGAGACCACTACTTTACTGACTGAGCTATCGCGATTGATGATAGGATCAGATCTTTACACAGCTTCTGAAGTAATAGATTGTTTTTGGTTTCATTGCAACAAGATTCAAGAGAACTTCCTTTCTTGACAACATTGTTTTGCCACATTGTAGAGCTAGATTAGTAATAGGATCATCTTGACAGATTCATAAGGAATTGAATGAGCTCTGGTAGATGCATCTGATGTATTCATTTTGAATTCATCTTCATTAGATTCAAGAATACTTTGCCATCATATTCAATTGGAGTATATACATGTTTGAATAACCTCTGGTAGATGCATCTGATGTATTCATTTTGAATCCATCTTTACTAGATTCCAGAATACTTTGCCATCATATTCAATTGGAATATACATACATGTTTGAATAACCTCTGGTAGATGCATTTGATGTAGTCACTTTCATTTCATCTTTACTTGATTCAAGAATACTTTGCCATCATATTAAATTGGAATGTACATGTTTATGAGAAAAATGGATTCGTCCTTCTTTGGAAGAAAGAGATGTTGTTTGGAAGGAAGAGATTTTCTTTGGAAGGAAGAGATGTTCATTTTACAAGTGAGATGTATAATCGCGAAGGGATGATTTTGCTTCATCGTGTTTGGTCTTGAACGTTTAAAATGGTAAAGCTCCATCAATTCTGTGTGTCTTACAGCCCAGTTGCAGGAAGAAATGGGTTTTATGCATTTAAACGATGAAGAAATATTTTCGAAAGTATGTTTTATTTTCGGAGTATTCCGTTGTCATAGCTACAGCTCAGAGTTCAGGCACATACTTTGGTCGTGCTTCACTGGTCCAAACTTCAAAGGTTGTGTTTTTATTGCCAACAAATTGCAGCAGGTATACAGTTATACAAATAACATGCGTCTCATTTGATAACAACTGTCATATTTGGGAGAAGAATTTCATTTCAATTGTATTTCTCAAGGAGAATTGCGCTATTATTGCAACTCTGTCAAAGAGAAATGAAAATAATTTGGACACAATTGGTCAGCGATATTCAACTTCCATGTGGGAGTATTTGTGTGCTTTTTGTTGGTGAAAAAAATCTGAATATTCTGAGTTCTCTGTTGGATCATAGCATAGCAGTAGTGATTTCTGGTCAATTTGAAATAGTTATCTTCTTAGTTTGTTCAATGGATCATCAGTGTGGAAGTTCTTGTGGACCTGTCTTGTAATTATATGGATGAATTGGTTTTCTCTATGTGATTGTGAAAGGAGGAAGGCTGGACAATTCAGTGATCGAGTATGCAGTCGTGCATCTTTTATGAAATACAAGTTGTATTTCATGCATTCTCCTGTATTGATTATAATGGAGCGCCAGTAGTGAGATCTTGGTTTGATAGCTGGGCAGTGTTTCACAAAAAAGTCTTGGGTATAAGTTCACAGACATCCCATTAAAACGCATATAATTGTAACGGGTTGTTGGCAAACTTTGACTTTGACTAATGACAACTTTGTGAAACATTGCCCTGGTAGCAAGTGAAGTTCCAACCCTCTTCATTATTCTCCTGTATTTTAATGGAGCTCAGTTGTAAGATCTTGGTTTGATAACTGGGCAGTGTTTCACAAAAATGTTTTGGGTACAAGTTCACAGACATCCCAATAAAATGCATGTAATTGTAATGGGTTGTTAGCAAACTTTAACTAATGATAACTTTGTGAAACATAGCCCTGGTAGCTTGGGGAGTTCCAACCCTTTTCCTAATGGAAACTTGATGGGAAGTGAGGGATGTGCTACTCCACGTCATGAGGTGTATCGGCTCTTAATACAAAGGTCTTGACAATCATTTTGACATGTATATGCCATGTGTTGTGCTCTACCTGTAGTTGTTCTCAGGTTCATCACTATATAAAGGGTAGCGACTCTTGAAAGGTCTCGACTATCATCTATCATACATTAGGTTTTCTACATGGTTCAATATGGATGCCATGTGTTGTGTTCAACGGCCTGTAGTTGTTCTCAGTTTTATTACCGTATATTATTTGCAGAAGAAATTAGAATAAATATGCATATAGATGTACGGCATGTGGCTTAGCGAAATGTAGTGGCACAAAAATGCATCCAGAAAGCAAAGTGATGTTGATTCTTTTTTTACATCAATTTGGATGAAAGTGTAGCTAACATTTAGCCTCATCGAGATGGATGCATACAGTGTATACCAGCTTTAATGGCCCACTGCACTACTTACATGTACAGCTACATGAACTTGCGCCCTCTATATAGCTAACAGCCTAATCGGTGACCATTGGTCCCCCATGGTCCACTTTCTCTAATGTTTATTGAGAGCTGATTTGATGAGATAACCACCTGTCAGTGACCTTGCAGTGAGGTTTAATCCCCCTCCCCCCCCCCCCCCCCACTGCTATAGTGCAGTTGGGCTTTAAACAGAAATTTCACAATAGCAGTATTGCATATATGTACTAATGCATATCTTCCCATTTATCATCTAAAAATCAAAAGAAATGTGACGAAAAGTTTGTGATGGCTTACCAAAACTGCACGTGATCTTTAATCTCACAATGAGGAATAGATATTGAACATTCACATGTTTTTCATCGGTGAATTCCTCTTTTCTAACTTCAGCTTTCGTATTGTTTTGTGTAGACTTAGAATATGGCAAGATCATTATTATTTCAAGCATTAAGGATGACTACTTACATTTATGGCATTATCACATAGCGGATATCGGTTTATAATTGGCAAATATTGAGCAAACCTTTGATCCTCTCCAAGCAAATAAATGACCTGCCTGACTAATATTCAAACTGAAACCAATAGTATAATAAAAACAAAAGCTTACTAATAAAGGGCAATAATGGAACCAATTGAAACTAAAGTGACTCCTTAACACACTGTAGGGATCAGTGGGGGAAAAGGACATGGGAGCAGTGAGCAATTCAGCTCTGGAAAGTTCCAAAATAGCGCTGATAAACTGAAAATGAGTTCTTGTAATATAACAATAAATGAATAAAATACACTGTAAATACTACTCTGAGAGATAATCACATTTTTATTACACCAAAGATCTTTTACACCGATAGAGATTATAGTCTGTAGTCTGTACTGATCCGAGTCATGTTTGACTTTGACGTTGACATAACAGCACTTGTCAAAATAAAATAGTTTAAAACTAGTCGAGAAATAGTGAAAACATCACAAAACAATTTAAAAAAAAAATATTGTCAACTCTTAATATATTTGTCATCTATCTTTTGTCCTTGGCCTAATTTTTTTGTTTTGTTGTTGCCTTTTTTCCTTTTCCACAAGAAAATAGAGGAAAATTAGTCTAGTTTTTTAGGAAAAAACGTAATAGCATTTTTGGGGGAATAAAAACATCTATCAAGAAGGTACATATGTAAGATAAATATTGATAGTCTTATATTTGTTTCTCTCTGAACTGGCTTGGTTTCTGTTTCACATTCAAAGAAGAATAGACCATGGGGCAAGTTTGTGAATTTAAAGAAGGGTTTTAATGCACAGACATCAATAAGTGCTCTTTTAAAAAATAGAGGAATTAGGAAAAATTAGTGTTTAGATCATGAATTGGATACGGTACTTGATAGTTGATACCTTTAAAGTGTTGAAAGCATGAATAGGAATAATGATAACAAATTAACAATGAGTATTTGTATAGTGCTATATCCTTGTCGTGAAATGCTCAAGGCGCTAGGCAAGAATAGGTTTCTGTAAAAACTCAGCAAAAGAAAGATGATTTAGGTTTTATGCCTCGCACGGCGCACCTGCACATACCATACGCACAAAGGAAAAGGGATAGATCATTTTAGATGGTTGACAAAGTATTCAAATACAAGCTCATAGCTTGTTGAATGGATTACAGTTCTGTAGATGTGTCTTATATTTTGAATAATGTTAAGTTCTTTAATGAAAGAGGACATGAATTGCACTATTAAAAGATCCAATGCCTCAGTACATCATGGACCTACATGTAGGTCCATGGTTACATGCAGGTCAGAGTGTATAGGATTAAAAAGTTAAATATAAAAAAATCTAATAAAATGAATATTGGGAGTCCGCTCTCTATATCAAGACATGTACAGTATCTGATCAATCGTCACTAATTCTTTGTGGAATCAAAAGTTCAAAACAAAATTCCAAGTCTGCTTATTTAGTCTTTCTTTGTTTGTCACTGCATAAAATACCTTTCAGTTTGTGCACAAATTGGTTGTATCCAAAATCTCAGAACAAACAGAATAGCTGATAGAGCTGTAGAATAAATAAACTGTATTAATGGAGGACAAAGTTTGGATTGAAATCCAAAGTGCAAATATGAAGTGGAATTAGATACAGATAGCTGGCACAGACTTCTGTTGCCTAGTATAGATCTAGATCGCAGTGCCACTGGTCTGGCTGCCATGCAGGTAGCCGCCACGAAAATTGGATCAAAAGTTTGAGGAATATAAACCCCATGCCTTGCGTCAAAGTGTGTGTTTCGCTGTTAAATGTTGGAAAAATTTAAAAGATGATAGTGAACTCTTGTGAGTTGTCTTCAAGTGAGATCTGGCGGGAATTGACGGTGTTTGTTCCTTTTGGAAGCATGGAAATTGTCTGTTTGCCACGTGACCAGAGCACTGTAGGACCTCTCTAAGTCTATTGGATTGGTGGTGTTTGGAAACATTTGTATTGACGAAGAACATAGTCATGTGACTCTTAAGAATGTGCACACATTCATATGCATAATGTCTTTTGGTGTTGACATCAGTCAGGGAATTTTGGTAGAGTACCTGGATCAGCGTTAAGCATTTTTTCTTCAGGCTATATAGGCTGGGTACACTAGGCTTGTCATCATCAGCTTGAGTTTGCCCAAAAACCTGCTATTTTCAGACTCAGGATATTATATCCCAAAGCTCGAAATTGCGATTGGGAATTTGGGATAGTTGAAATAGCAGGCTATTTGGCAAACTCGAGCTGATGAAAACATGCCTACTTACTCTGTATTCTGTAACATTGTGAAGAGAGATAGGGAGAGGGAGATCGAGGGAGAAGAGAGGCAGAAGAGAAGGGAGAGAAAGAGAGAGCTAGAGGGGGAGGGAGGGACAGGCCTGGGAGAGATGTGTGTAGGATAGATAGAGGGGGAGAAAGATAAAGATGGGGTGGGGGACCCATAATCATCCATTCCGAGTAAAAATCAAAAGAAACTGAAAACTCATAGCAATCTATGAGCCTAGCCGATTCCAGATTTGCGGACTTTTCCTTTGCATATATTTGTAAAAGCAAATATCTTTGTCTAATGTCTATCATGCCAGAAGGATTAAACACATAGTTGCTTGTTCTGGCTCTCATCAGTCAATCTTTTGAGAGCCAGGCCAGTTTTTCTAGCTTTGAGCAGACAAGAACATGGAGTCCATGATTTAAATATGAATTTCAAAAGGCTTTGCATTGTCATCATGGATCATTGACTCGAGGTACATTGAGAGATTTGAGAATAAAATTTACTGGTATCGCTAGTACGTGTATTAGTTTGTGGGAGGTTCTTTGAGAGAGATGTCTCCCGGAAGAATCAACATTAGGCATGTCCTCATCAGCTCGAGATTGCCAATTAATATCCCGCTATTTGAACTATCCGTTCACAAATTACCCAGTTAATTTAGCCAAGATATCTTGGGCTAGTTTGAAAAATATCCCGCGATTTGGCAAACTATCCCGCTATTTGTCCGGTGCGGCGAGTTTTAAGTTTCAAGGTCAAGTCTCGAGCTGATGAAGAGGCGATTATTTCCCAAATCAGAAATAGCAGGCTATTTTGCAATCTCGAGCTGATGACGGCAGGCCTATTGTATTCATCATGATCACTCTGCATGCAGTTTGATTCATGTGCTTGCTAAAATATCTTGCAATTGAATGAAATTGAAGTTTCGAGAAGGGTGTATTTTTCTTGTTTTGAAGTTCAATTCCATTTTGTTGTCAAGATTTCTGACTTTAATACTCTGCACAACTGGCTGCACATTCTCAACACTTCGTCTTTTTATGATTACCAGTTCAGCTGACTCAAAATGATTTTTTTTTTTTTTTGGTACCACTCCTAGAAATCGGCATTGGGCGTTTTTGCTTGTGAGGAGCTTAATTTGCTTATCAATTGACATTGTGAAGGGAACATTAACAGGAGGCATGGCTCACAATTTTTTTTCATTGGGGGTCCAGACTGAAAATTGGGGCCTACATGTGTATGCATAGACCCTAGCTGTGGCTGTGTAGAAATTCTGACATTTTGGGGTCCGGATCTCCATTTGGGCACCTATATGTGTCCGGTACCTCTTAGTTTCTAGTCCTGCAGTAGCGTTAGGCCTACATGTACACTTTAGGTCTTCATGAAGTCATTTCCATGTAACTGTACCTGTACTGTAGGCCTACACAAACCAGGTGCTTTGTACCATTGTGATCAAGTTTATCTTTTTTGATAATCTATAGGAGTAAACCATGGTGATAGTATTCACAGGGAAGAGAGAGACGTCCTTGATTTCTGCCGTTTCCTGATCAGACGTTTCCTGAAATCATGCCTTCAATATACTGAACAAAGCCTGACAAATAAGAAGGAAGAAACAGTTCACCCTCATCCTATGTGTAATTAGATAGCATCGATATGCATCAATCGATATTCAGCATGGATACCTATTTCTAACTTCGTCAACAGATCTGATTTGTAAATGATCGTTATAATACCTGCTGATTTTCCTGTTTAGATTGATGGACATACAGTATTAGACTTTTGTTTTCTTTGAACAAGGAAGAAGGTTGCATGACATTGTAGAGGACTGTTTGTTTACCATGCATGTCTCCCAGTGTTTACTTGGCACAAGGATTGAATGAATAATTATCATTCTTTGTCGATGATGAAGTGATCAGAGTTTTGAGAAGATGTATTACTGTGTGACAGTAAAATCTCCAAAGGTGGGTATATTGACATACATGTACATGTAACTCTCTCTGTACCTCTTTTTCTTCAATTGTACTAATATCATGTCAAGGTTACATGTCATTTTTCTGAAGGTTCATAATTTGTAAGGTTTGTATATTTCCTAAAAATGAAACGAGTTTGTAATTCCGAAATTCAGTTACAAACCCCCTGGTATGGGAAATTTGTGTTTTGTAATTATGAACCCGTAGAAAAATAAACGTTTGGCAATATGAGTGCTCTCCGGTTTGTGCGACATTAATCCCTGTATTTTTTTGTGACAAATTAAAGAGCAAAAATTTGCTCAAAGTACTGAAAACAGAAATATAGCTTCTAGATTGTATGTACCACACATTTGTTAAATCTATATAAATTGCAAATATTGTCTTTTCAAAAGTGTAGCAACTTTAATAACATTTTTGTTATGGTGTTGTTTGTACTTATCTATTCTAGTAGGGAGCTGTAAGGAATAACAGGATATCTTCGAGTGCATTCTGGTTTTGTGTGATGTTAATCCCTGTATTTTTTTGTGACCAATTCAAGAGCGAAAATTTGCTCAATTAAGTACTGAAAACACAAATATAGCTTGTAAATTGTACCACACATTTGTTAAATGTATAGAAATCGCAAAGTTTTCTTCTTCAAAAGTGTAGCAACTTTACAATTTTGTTATTGTGTTGTTTGTACTTATCTATTCTAGGAGGGAGTTGTAAGGAATAAGAGGATTTCACATGAAAGCATCCCATTCAAACCTGACCAGGCAGAGCTAGATGAATGTGTACAGAAACTACAAGATACTTCTCATTTGGTAAGTTTTACTTTATCTCCTTCCTACTAATGACTCCAAACTTGGGCCAAGACAAGGAAAGTTCAGGTCATAAACATAGATCATGGCTTCAAACATACTGAAAAGACAGGCGGTTTGTTGTGAATCTGTCTTCATTACCGTTACCTGAAATTATGTGCCGTGTGGCGCAATTTACTTTGAGGTTAGGCCAGTTTGTAGTAACCATAACTACTTGTACTTGCCTGGCTTGTCATTTGAATTTTGAATACTTGTTGTTTTGGTCCTTTGGGAATCCTCATTTTTGTTTGTGGATAGTACATTTCTTTGTTTGTAGCTTTGAGATTTTTCAAAGTTGAAGTTTAAAACTAGAGTTTCAAAAGCGGCCCTACATGAACATAACTTTTGATAGAGGATATTCTCACATAATGAATGACCTGACGTGTTCTACTATTTCAATATCATCTTTCAAATCAAATTTATTAATGCACACCTATGCATAGTAGACAGGCATACATGTATGGTGTTGCAAATATGAATGATTTGATGTGTGTGCATGCACAATAAGCATATCAAAATTATGGATACAAAATTATTTTAAAAAAAAGATTTCATTTGTAAAATGAAGTAATACATCAGCCATTTCAAAGTGTGACTGTTTAATTTTATGGGCAGTGAATATAAAGCTTAGTAAACAGATTAAATAAGAGAAGAAGATGAGGGAACCTAACACACAGCAGTTTTACTAATCTATTTGCTTGAAAAGATGTGTATTTTAGTATGCTTTTCTTTAAAATAATATGGTTTGTGTTGGCCTACAATGCAACCACATAAAAAAGACTTTTGAAAGTGTTAAATCTTGGCACCTTTAATATCTTGAAGCAACATTCCTTTGGCCGCATACCAAGGTGTCTATTACAATCAAGGGAAACTGCTCAATTTGAACTTGTTCCAGACATAATCTTTACCAGTACATACACACTCTTCCTATCAAAATATTTAGTTTAAAAACTTAAAACATCTGTATTGTATTACAAGGAAGTATGACTTTTATATTGATAATTATTAACATTGTAAAATTTAAGAGAAAGCGAATTAGGCTTTTATACACAGACATCTTTCCAAGCTCGGTGTTTCAAGATGTTTCCAAAAGTGTTTCCATTTCCCAGCACCATGAAGACCCTGTTTCATCAAAACTTGTTATCACTAACAAGTTTCAATAACTGTTATAAGCTACTAAAATAGTGGCATTTGATTGGCTGTGAACAGATTTGTCATAGATCTGTGGCAGTTGTTATTGATAACAAGTTTCATGAAACAGGGCACAAGTATATTTGATATCTATAAGCATTTCCCCAAACACTCATGTATTATTCCTTTTGTTTCTGCTGGAGCAGGCTTCCTGCATGTGCATTGAAGGAGGACATTACTCAGAATAAATCTTAGGCATATAGGCAGGATCAGGAGAAAAAGTGTCTTTACATGAAAATAGAAATAATTTGTAAAGTAGACTGAACTTGTCACTGTCATAGGCTGGTAGCAATGTAGAATCAAGAAAGAGTACATAGCAACTTTTAGCAAGTATTTCAAACTCTACACTAATATTTCAATTAGATTTGTTTGTTTACATGCATGGTCATGTGATATATGTTATTGGGAAAGACAGTACACTACAATTTAAAAAGTCCTTGAACGCTGCAGAATATATACTTCAAAGCACTCATCCTGTCGTTTGATCCCTTTTAAGTCAACCAAATCCCTGTTCTTAATATCATCGGTACCTGCATTTACACTGCTAGCAAAAACCGTTGTTTTTCATCAACTTTTCTCCCATTCCAGAGTTTTGTCAGAAGTCTCTAGGCAGCAACCCATATTAACACAATGAAAAACCCACCTCTGGAGTGTGGTTTTGTTAAATGGCGGCCGAATCTCCATTGTGTTTTGTTCAGTGTAAATGCTTGCTCTCACAACACCAATTTATTACTTGGTTTTTTGGGGCGCATGCGCACAACTTGACAAATAAATAACAAATTGTAAACACCATTTTAAAAGTTTTTTTTTCAGTAGTGTAAATGGTAGTTAAAAAAAGCAATGTTTTTTGCAAATTGTTTTATCTGTAATGTGAATGGCCCTACAGTCACTTTAATCTGACTGTGTTTGATGTGTGAATAATTTGTAAACAAACATGTTGACTTCTCAGCAGATCATAAGATGTGCAACCAGAGAGTTATTCAGTGTACTCTCGTTAGGGTATGCATTATTAGCAAGTCATTTGAATGTTGGCTGTGGATCGATTCCTCCATATTCCAAGAGTTATTAGAGTGTAATATTCTGGCCGAAAGGATTGTCTCATTTGTGGCCTCATGTTCAAGTTTTGGAATAGCATTTTACGTTGTTTCTTTAGAGAGGAGGTGTGTATAAAGTATAGATCATTTTTATTCTCAGGATACTTTTTTTTTCCAGTTAGAATAGATTTGAAAGTCTCAAAGGGAAAAACTGTAAGTAACCAATACTGATTTGTATTCATTTATTAAAATATCAAACCATTACATGGCATGCTTTGTAATGATATCTTTTCTAGTGGAAGAAACTTATTTTTTGTTTTCTTTATAGTGGATCGTTCATCCTTTTCCTCGTGATTAAGTTTTGGGAATCAGATTTTTTATTTTTTATTTAAAGAAAAAATGGAGAGTTCGTGAAATTAGACGGTAGTAAAAGTTCAGTCAAATCTTATATATTCCAACCTCCTACTCCAAAACATGCCCTAGTATTTATCTATTTCAGCTATAATTTTTGGTGAAAATTTTGACTTCACCAGAGGAGATTGCATCTGTGAATGTTTTTCTTACAACAGAAATATAGTGTCATATAAATGCTGTGAACTTGTGAAGTGTGAATTGAAACAAAGCTCTTCATTTGGTTTTGATATTTTGACCTGCATTCTCCTGTACTCCTTTTATACTTAAATCAACCTGCTCAGCTTTAGGCACTGTCCCTATTAGTGTGCTCCAGGGGATGTTCGTGACTTCTAAACAATACGTCAGACGAACCCAATAAAGGGGACTAAAACTTCCGAGAAATGACAATGGCTAGCTGGTATGGGGTGGTTTCTATTGTCCTCATAGGTATTGAATGGGTTTCGCTCATGCATGCATGTTTATACCGAGAACCCAAAAAGTATTAGGACTGTAGTTAGTACCCTCAGTATATGCTGTAGAACGGATATAACACAGGACTATTTCATGGGATATAACAAGGAATATTGCATGGAATATATCAAGGAATATTTGCTGCAAAAATGTTCATGTAGGACTAGGAGTATGTGTGCAGAACTGTAGGGCTCTACAACATTACACAGGTAAAGTTTCTCAAAGTTTTATTTAACCTGTGATAATGATAGGCAAGAAAGCAAACTCTATGAGAAGTAGTTTAATATAGGGCCCTATATTATCAAAGCTGCCAACAATTCCTATTTTGGAGGAATGATTCCTATTTTGGGGCCTCTAAGCTATTGTTTTGAACCCTAGATTCCTCTCTCAAAATTCTTGTGGAATATTCTGTGTGAAAAGTTTAAGACTGTATTCCTAATTTTGCCTTGAGATACATATATTCCTAATTTCATTGCTGTTATATTAAAGCTGGCAGGTACATGTACATGTATGTGTAAACAGGTCTACTCAAGAACTGTACAGTTATAGTGGCTACCTCTCTATAAAGGCCTATAATGGTCACCTATGTTGTCTCCCTCTACATGTAGAAGGAAATGTGTGTTGAAGGACCTGTCTAGAAAGACCGACCGTTTACAGCGGCCACTGTTTGTGTTTCCTGTAGGTGTCCTTCATAGACAGGTTCGACTGTGTCTAATATTTGGAGTTAATGAAGAGAATAAGATTAACAAATATATTACAGCTGAGGAATGACCCAAGCTTTGATCTAATGGGGAATTGCTGCAGTACGTGTTGGGATAAAGTTGGTACAAGTACATGTATGTGACCAGGCACCACAAAACAACCAGAATTACAATTTACATGGTGTAGTTTTCAGTTGCCGGTAGAGGTCATTTGCTCAGGGTTGACAAATGTCAGGTTTTAACATCAAATAATGTACTTAATGTTCTAAAAATTGGATTTTGTACACAAGCTTGTCTGATCCTGAGTTTGCTGTACTACTAGTTTTAATTTCTTTACAACCATGGCTAATGGTCTCATTTTGATATCCTGTTACTTTAGAAATTACAATAGAGTGAGCCGTTGCATTGATACCTAGACAGAATGAAGAACACAGTGTGCTTAGTATGCCAAGTTGTACTACAATTTGATGATTCCTTTACAAAATATTTCCATAGAGTTCTAATCCTCCTTTTGTCACATCGCACAATACATTAGGAACCAGAGAGCTTAAAGGTAATACAAAGTTTTGGTACGGGGTCATGAATTTGGTTTAAATGAACATATTGGAATCATATGCGATCCTACAATATTCAATGGTTTGAAATCGTGTCAAAAGTGTTGAAATTGTAAATAATAAACCTTTTTATGTTGTGTAGCTCCCTCTCGAGACCAATATTTCTTTAGCTTTAAAACAAAGTTTCTTTGAATACAATCGACCCATTTGCTATTCCCGTTTGGAAATTAGAAATGAGAACTGCATATTCTGAGATGTTCATGGTCGCAGCTACCACGGAATAGCCTTCTTAGCTATTTGAAATATTATAAATTTACCAGGAGCACAGTAAATTGTGATTATTCAATTTCTCAAAATCTGAAATTTTTTAGGGGCTAAATTATTGAGTCCCTTGGAAAGCAGTGGGACTTTAGCTTTAAGTCCCCTGGTTATTTGTAAATGTAGGTTTTGATAGTATTCAATAAATAATGATGATGGTGAAGATGATGATATGGGAGATATTGGCATGTAAGCAATTAACCAATATAATTCATTAAATATATATTTTCTATTGCTGGAAGTATGAAGGCATCAGTTCCATATTGAATTAATCTCTTCCTTCTAACTCACATGGTTGAGTTTACATTCTTCTCTCTGTTTTATACACAGGATGAGATATCAACAGATGAGGATGTCCCTGACTGTGAGTCCATAGAACCTTTACTAGAGTCTGGATACAGAACAGAAGCCAGCATTGGTCGTAGCCCTGTCCCTTCTAAACACCAACTGTTTCCTCAGTCGTTCCCTATTTCAACCGTTGTAGGTAAGAACTTGACACAGCACCATCCCTTACAGGCCTGGGGGTGTTTCACAAAGACTAAGATCAACTTTAAGTTGGACTTAACTATGGCAGGCCTTCATGCCAATGGTTGCTCTCACCGTTGGTCTCTCAATTATGATCTTTAGATAATATTTCTCCTTCAATAATGAACTATAAAAAAAGGCCAATTCTGTAGATTTGTGACCAAGATTTGTACGTCCCTTGACAGACAAATACCAGTGAATGGTGATAGCAAACAGTGGCATGAATGGCCTGCCATAGTTGAGTCCATCTTGAAGTCGATCTTAGTCTTTGTGAAACACTCCCCTGGTATTGTTCATCTGTCATACTTTGGTCCAACAGTCATAGTTAAAGGGTTATCAGTTTCCATATGCAGAAGGACATAATTCGCAGACACAAGACTTGGTAGAAATACTATTAATGTGTGTACAAGTCTGCACATGTGCAGCAAACCTATAGGCCTATTTATCAATAAATGAGATTGTCTGGTATCTTGTTTACAAATAGTAATTTTTTAAAAATACCCACTTAACTTTTTCTTTTCTTTTCTCTACCTCTCAGATGCCTTAGCCTTAGATGCCTTCCCCCAATCATTCCATCCTACTCCTAGTCTAGACAGAGCAACCTTCCTCTCCAGTTCTCGTGGCCTCCTGCCGCTCTGTCCTCGCTGCGGATATCACCTCGACCCTTCCCAACACCAAGTCTTCTCATCTACGGAGATCCTCTACCCTAAGCTCTTTGGTGCCTTTGATCCCATCGGCCTTCTCTCAGGGGAGGCCACAAGCATAGCCGGACTCTCGGACACTCTAGATGACTTGTTCAAGAATGAAGTAGCGAAGCCATTGCTCCAGGATTGTGGCACGCAAACTGAAACTGTCAAAGACCACCGTAAAGAATCAGCAAGACTTCCGTGCCATGCCTGCGTCCAGACTGACTTAGAGGTTTGTATTCGTAAAATAGCTGGCACACAGACCGAAGAGGATGCTGCTTGCTTGTTGAACAAGAGTTCAGAGGTCAAGAGTTCAGAGGTCACGCATCAAGGACCAAGCACGTGTAGCCAGGGAGTGTCGGCTAGCGTCGTGCTGACAGAAGCTCAATCACAAACAAAAAATGCAGAAGAGAGCTGCGATACTGTCCATGTAGACAATGCGGTTGACGCGAGTCTAGCGAAGGCATCGCTGACAGGGAACTCATCCACGCAGACAGACTGCGTTTCCAATGAGGGACCATCGGTAGAAGTAACTAGCATTGCAACACAAACCTTGCCAAACCCTAACCCAGCTACCTCAGCATCTTCTTTTACCTTTGACCTCACCATCCCCGTACCGTCTAACGATCATCTGGCCCTCGTCAAGACATCCTCTGTGTCGTCCACCTATCTGGCGCCCTCTACCTTGCCTCCGCATCTCATCTCCGAAGATTGGGATTCTGATATCAGCTCTGATTCGCCCCTGTTTGTCAGTGCACGATCGTCACCTCTCGTCTTCGGCAAGCAAGAAGGGGAACCACCCAAGCCTGTTGAGACGCTGAGCTTCAAACCCATCGGTGCAAGCAGGTATGGTGGATTTAAACCCGTTGACAACTGA
Organism: Strongylocentrotus droebachiensis; assembly: GCA_035222895.1. Classification (NCBI taxonomy): domain Eukaryota; kingdom Metazoa; phylum Echinodermata; class Echinoidea; order Camarodonta; family Strongylocentrotidae; genus Strongylocentrotus; species Strongylocentrotus droebachiensis. The sequence goes on along the minus strand of JAVYIG010002440.1, from coordinate 182,325 downwards.
ATTCTCACATTCCCATAGGCTTAATACAGGAGCCACTCGGTTCCAGTAGGCAATGACTTAATATCATGCTAACAAATAAGTTCAAATATTTACAAGAATGCTCATACACTTTAGGGGTCAATCAAGGAATATGCTTATTTGATGGCTGTTCATGTTATTAATAATTATGTATGGCATACACAAAACAGAAGACATTTGATAAAAAGTGTAACAACAATGATTATGAAATGGATTATAGATAAGTCGCTTGACAGATTATCTACAAGTAAATAAATGTGTTCTCTTAAGATATAAGCTGTGTTGATCCCACTACAAAGAGTTTATATCAAACGTTATTCACTTTGATTGTCATTGTGTAAAAATGTTTCTTTCCAATAATCTTTGATGCTTTATATCTTCACTGAAAACTTTTCTTTTGTCCAGACAAATAATCGATTATACAGGAAAAATATTTATTTGTTCATTTATTTATAAGCAACCATAGATTGAATTCCATACAAAAAAGATATACAAAAAATGAGTGACAATACTCATACAATAGATATACATGGTTTGATATTTGAAATCTAAACATGATGGTATGGATATTAGATCTTTTTGTAGCATTTAAATGTGGTTAATTTTTTTTTTTTTTTTTTCTTAAATTTTATCTTGTCAATGATTATTCTTGTTGATTACACAGCGATTCATGAATTGTTATACCTAACCATTTTATTATTGTTAACATTTCTGTAGAGTCACATGGATTGGAAAAGAACACCTTCAGGTTTAATACCGTTATTTTGTTAATCTTTTTTTTCTTCCCGGCATCCATGTGACTCTTTTCCAAACATACTCTTGTTTTGTATTCAATGATTTTCTTTGTTTTTGCGGAATAAACGATAATAATGATAGTAAATAAAGAATCTAACTATTTGTCTTTCCCTTGTTGTCTTGCCAGAGAAAAGATGGAACAGACTGTTCCTGCATGTCTAGATGAGAACTCCAATAAAGACATAGCAAGACACAAGCCCAGCGTACACAGGTGAGTCAATGTACATTAGGTATGTCCTTATCAGCTCGAGATTGCCAAATAGCCCGTTATTTCTGATATGGGAAACAATCCCAAAGTTACAAATCGCGTCTTCAACAGCTCGAAACTTGAAACTCAAGCTATAGATATTTTGCTCAGCGTTCACGCATAGTGCAAGTCTTCGGGCTGGTAAGGACGCACCGGACAAATAGCGGGATATTTTGCAAACTTGAGCTGATGAAAACAGGCCTATTGAGAACTCACTGACAAGCTAGTCCAAGATTATCTTGGGACGATTATCTCGACCAAATATTCCGCTAATTTCAACTTCGGGCTGATGAAGACGCAAATTAACTGGATAATTTGCGATCTGGATAGTTCAAATACCTGAATATTTGGCAATCACGAGCTGATGAAGACAGGCCTATTGAAAACTGGCCTATTGAAAACCTACTGACAAGCTCTTTCATTACAAGAGTTAGTTGGCTTTAATCGTCCTTGGTCAGTTCAGTAAATCAGCTGCTTGTGAATGCCTATAAACCTTTGAAGTGTTGCACTGTTGTTGTTGTTGTCACCTTCCAATGTTATCACTGAATGCCGCTACTAAATGCCAAGGATTTAACACCATTTAATATCGACTTTTTAATAATCCTTCTTTAACCACAAGCCTTATATAGTATTGGCTGTGTATAGTATTCCTCACAATGACCCTGAGGAGAGTTAGTTGTCTTTTCCGTAAGAGAAGCCTCAAGGGAAAGATAGTTTGTTGAGAGTAGAAAGGATGTCAGTTTAAAATGTTTCAGGATATGAATTAAAGTGGAGTTCTGAGGGGTGTTTCACAAAGATTCGAAATTTAATTCTAAGTTAGACTTAAATATTATGGAGAGCCATTTGTAGCCTTATAATGAAATATATTCAAAAGCAAAAATTAAAGTATTTTAGACTGTTAATAAATTCCACATCAAGAACATGAAATCTTCTCGATAATGGAAAATATGATTGATTTGAATCAACATTTGATGCCTTTCAAAATAACTTTTGGCCCTCCGCGAAACAGGATCCTTTTCACACCTACACCTGTATCGTAGAATTAGGATTGAGGTCAGATTGTTGTGTACTTGTTATAGTGTGTATTGTTATCCAATAGTCTTGTATTGTCAATTGTGACAATAGAGCTCTTTCCAAGTGCCACTCTTTGTACAAACTGGTACAGGAAACATTGCATTGTGTTTTATTTTCTACGTGAAAATATAAGACTGCCATATATTATAATATATTTTGGAGTATTACTGTGTGAGGGCTTTTAAAGAAGTTCTTAAGTTTTAAAATCTTGTCTACCAATAGCATTTTGTTTTCTTTTCCACGTTGACAGCAAAACAATATGTGATTATGCAGATAATCATTGATAAAAAAGACAGCCACACACTTTCAATAGACCCATTTACTTACATATTCAAATGTTATGCATACGTTTTAAACAAACTTGGTTGTTCTTGACAACCTGGAAGCTTGTCTGAGGCTTGTCCAACATAGCAACAATTTGTATGCAGACTGGATTCCTAATATTATATTTCATTCATCAATGTCAAATGACAGGTTAATGGAATAACCCAACACTAGATCCCCTGGAAAAAAAAATGTATACATTTGAAGTTGTTAGTGAACCTTTTCAATAAAATGTGTTGATGCATGAGAAATGGGATTCTTTAAAGGTAATACAAAGTTTTGGTAAATTTTGAAAATTGGATGGATAGTGAATCTTTACAATTTTGTTATATTTGGATGCCCCTGTGGATGTATTTTAAGCACTAAAAAAATTAGCCCCTAAAAAACTTCTGTTTTCGAGAAAAAGCCAATATAAATATTTACCGGTGCTCCCGGTAAATTTTGATAAATTTCAAATAGCGCCTATGGCCGTACAATGGTAGCTGCGACCATGAAAATCTCAGAATATGTAGTTGTGATATATAATTTCCAAACGGAAATAGCTAATCGGTCGATTTTAGTCAATAACCATTGTTTCATAGCTAAATTAATATCTTGACCTTGAGAGGGAGCTATACAACATAAAGAGTTCATTATTTATAATTTCATAACTTTAGACTCGATTTCAACCGCGACAACGATCAATTAATATTGTAGGAACGCATATGCTTCCAATATGTTAATTTGAACCAAATTCATGACCCCATACCAAAACTTTGTAATACCTTTAATATAGATCTGCCATTCATTGTAATCTGTGTACATGTTTTCAGCCAAAATAAATCAAGAACAACTTCTTACTCATGATAATGGAATGCATTCAAATCAAGGTGTTTTCCTTGTTTTTTTTTATTGAGCACAAGGTTTGTGACCGCCTGACCGGATAGTTTTCATGGTTGAAAGCACTTAAATTCATGCATGGTATTTGTGCTGGTGCTTTCAGTGATATTACATCTACAGTATAGCCTTAGGTGTGTAATTAAATACAGTGTACATGTATGCCCTTGGTAAGTGCATTCATCTTTGTTGTTAGGTTACACGGATGTCATTATTGATTGTTTATGGTGTTTAATTTGTTCTTGTGTAAAAGTTACGTTCTTTAGGCATCCATACATGTGTGGTTAGTAGTTTCTAAGAATTTTGTAATTATTACTAAACCGGATTTTTACATATCTTTGCTTGTGCACTTAGTGGATTATATGTTTGTTTAGATTTGTTTTGATTAAATGCAAACTGTTTCGTACACATTGTGAAGTGCAAATGTATTTTCCAAAAAGCGTTGTTTAAACACATACAATGCGTGTAATATATTGTGTACATACCATATTACATATCCTCTACATGTATATACTGTACATGTATACACGTAGTGGATTATACAGGTACATGTATGTTGCAAATTTGTTCATACACAATGTGAAATGCATATGTATTTACATGTAGTATATTGTGTACATTTCATATTTTTGACAAAATGACAACCCATGGACTACAAAAATTAGTTAAATGGTAAGTAAGATATTTTAGTGGCAGAAACTGTACTTTTAACAACTTAATTATTCAAACTCCTTGGAAAGTTGATGTTTTTGTGTTTTGTAACTCCAGAATGAAAGGGGAACTGCTTGAATTAAGGCCTTCGTTAAGTCACATTTTCAAGAACCATAGATCTTGACAAATCAATTTTTCACCTACTTGGAAAATGATAAAACTGAATAATTTAGATGTCAACTGTAAACATGTACAGCAAATCAGTTGTGATTTTAATTAATTTGATGTTTATTTTGTTTCTCTCTCCTGTTTTTGTCCTCAGAGAAACTGTGTTGAACCCAGAAAAATCCACCATGAGACAAAGACGATCGCTGGAAAGAGAAAGGAAATACTCAGGAGTTGTTCAAGGTACATGTAGGTCTTGATATGTAACCCTTAGTCCCGAAGAGTGGATTTAAACAAAGCTTATGCTTTTATAGTCTCTTGTTTGCATGAACAATTATCTATTAAAACCCACAATTTGGCCAAAAATGAAATAAGAACAATCCACTAATAAAAAGAGAATATACATGTACATTGAGGATAAAAACTTGTCTTTGGGTTGTAAAGTTAAAATCTGTGCAACATAAAGTGCTTACTACATTGGATTAGCCCTTATAATTTCATCTAAATACCTGTACCTAATCTCTTTGGCTAATTATCCTTTTCTAGTTGATCAATTTATCTTATTTACAAATGTTGTGGTGAGTTTTGATTCCTCTAGTAGACATACTTATCTCTTAATGAAAAAACGAATAAATGTCTTTGACAGTCAGTCTTTCAGCAAATGAATGCAAAATGGTAAATGTAGATCTATAGATAGATGTATCATCGACTTCACCATCTGTACCCTGTGGCACATTCCTATAACAAATTACATTAACAGTCAGTCAAATGCAACAATTTCAGTAGCTCATAACAGTTATTGTAACTTGTTTAATATCTTTCTTACAGCAAGTAATGGTGAAATGGTAGACCTGACTACAGCAGAGATCGATGCATCCTCCATAACACCATCAGACCATGCCCTCAACGAGAAACTACTCTCGGAGTCGAGGAAGGTCACTGAGAAGTTTGAGAACAGGAGAGGGAGACGTTTCTCTCCTGCAAAGAATGAAGGTAAATGTTTGCTGCGTTTTAAAGCCTGTCTGCACTAGTTTGGCCAGAGGGATTAGACCTCCCTGCATTGTCACTGCGGACAGGTGGTTAAAGTATCTCATCAGATCGGCCCTCAATTAACATTGGAAAGAGATGATCATGAGAAAGGAAAATGATGAACCTGTGAAAAGAGCATGGGATCTGATAGAGGATAGCATAAAAAGGAAAGGAAGACAACAAAAAAGTTTCTTGGATAGCAGCTTAATGAATTAGATATTCTTTGTTAAATAATTACACCCTTTTATTTCTTCTTTTTCTTCAGCGGATGACGAAGTATCCGATGATACTAGCCCAGACTCTTCCCCAGAACCCATGAAGGGTAATATGAGTCCTTGTCTTATCACTCAAGAAGAGAGAGTAGGAGCAGAGGCAAGTCTATCAGGCTTATTTTATTCCCCCCCCCCCCCCCACTCCATGAACGGAGGGATACCATGCATGTTCCCAAAATGTCTGGTAAAGGGGTACTTTTTTACGCACCAAAGTCCGGCTCGTAGAACAAAAATCTGGCCCGTATTGACTTTACACACCAGACTTAGGGGGGTGTTTTCAAAAGGAGGGAACATGCATATGCATACGCTAAATAACACTGAGTGGGGGGGCCCGGGATTTTATCATGTCCTTGAGCAAGGCATTTTATCAACTTTGCCTCTCTACACCCGGGTGTTAATTGAGTACCCAGTAGGATGTGATCGCCTTTGTGGTTGTGGATTGGTATGTGCGCTCATAAGAAGGCGACTAGCTGGAATGCTCCCCACAGAGTGGAGAATGTGCAATATAATGTGCAGGATAGTAATAAAATCCAGTGGCAGGGGTAGTAATAATACTGTTAGAAAATGGTAAAGCACTTTATATATAACCGGTATCATGATTATTTATTTTGCTGGGGGGGGGGGGGGGGGTAATAGAACGTGGTTACTTGATATTCGGTCATTGTGTTTTTCATAAGTCTCTAGCTGAGAACACGTTTTACGTTCCGATAAATCACTCATGAGGGTAGAAGTTAAGGTACATTTACAAGCTTCAGGCTTGTTTCAGTATTGTTGGGGTGGTAAAACCTTGGAAATCAGAGCCATTTATGCACAGAGTTTGGCCAACTTGGTTTTGGTACGTCACAACGTGTCATATATTTTTTCTTTTGTTTTTGGTAGAGGTGTAGAGGTCAAGGGATACTATTATTATTATTTATTAGGCCAAACATAAAAGCACAATACAAATACATGTTGACAGATCATGCAATACATTTAACAATACAAGAGGAAAAGGGAGGGAGCAACGTGTGGGCCAGGGCTCACAAAAGTGAGATCTTCTTCTTATCGAGTCGCTACACAAGTCCCGTCCAGTGGTAGTTACTAAAAGAAACTTGAGTAGTGTGGTTGAAGGATTCGCAGATTTTCATCTGAGATTCAACACTATTACCCGGAGGCATGTGAGCAGACTGGATAATACATGGTTTACGGTTCGAATCCCGCCGCAGCACTAATGTACTTTTGCAAGACATTTAAAACCTGCATTTGCCACTCTCTACCTAGGTGATTTAAATGGGTACCTGATAGAAAGAAACTCCTTGAATGCCAGAGAGCCTAATCAGGGTAGCTTGGCTAATGCTGGGGTAATAAAAGAACAGTGCTTTTTAGAAATATTAATATTAAGAGATATATATTTAAAGTTATTTTTGTTATTATTATGTTTTTTTTTATAGGGTGATTCTGATCCTGAAGAAGAGAATGCAAAGAGTAGGAAAGTTTCAGATGAATTTGACATCAAGGCTGATCTTATGAAAGCCATAGGACCTATCAAAACAGATTCTACTCCTAAATCAGCTTTATCAAGCTCAAAACTCAGACAGGTTTGTTTCTCATTCTTTCATGTCCACACATCTCTTTCATACATGTATGTCTATTTGTGTTATTCTAACAGTATCTGTTCAGACATAATGTCTTAAATTTGTTCATTATGGCAGGATAAGAGTTAATTATTGTAACAAATCAAAATTATGACAATTCTTTGATTAATTTCTGCGCAAAGATGGCTGCATTCAGGTAAAGTTAAAGAGACCAATGGTAAGTGTTAGTTCCAAGCATTTGAGTTTGTTATGAAAATAATCATTAACATTGTTTTCCCTGAGAAAACATTGTTTTTAAGAATGCCACCCCTGACTGTTCTTCGTATTCTCCCTATGACATACAGGAAAAGAAAGCCAAGCGACCCGTGTTCAAATTACATTCCCCTATGCCTGAGCTCTCAGAAGAAACTTGTGAAGACTCCTGCAGTCTACCCAACGGCACTCTAGAGAACCTGGAGACCGTCCTGGAGTCCAACACGGATACGTGCAAGGCGGAGGTACCGACGCAGTGCCAGGTCAAACAAGAAGGGGAGGTCAAGTGGGATGCAGGAGAGGGCGAGACCAAGCAGAGGAAGAGCTCTATTCTGTCGGAGACGGTACTCAAAGCGCTCGGTCTGAAGAAAGGAGAAGGAGAGTAAGTGTGTCTTACAAAACTAAAACATTGTTTTTACTTGATGTTGTAAACTGCTCCCCTCACCCCCCCCCCCCCCCAATTTTGTTAACCGATCAAGAGGTAGAAGAGAAGTACTACTCATTAACGTTTTGTCATTGCGTTTTTTTCCATAGAGAAAATACAGTGTTAACAGAGCAAGAAGTAGGAGATAAATACAACTCCTTAAGGTTTTATCATCATTGCGTTTCTTTCCACACTAAAATGGCAGTGTTAACAGAGCAAGAAGTACACCGTAAGAGAGAAATACAACTCCTTAATGTTTTGTCATCATTTTGTTTCTTTCCACCGTAAAGAGGCAGTGTTAACCATACAAGAAGTAGGAGAGAAATACAACTCATTAACGTTTTGTTATCATTGCATTTCTTTCCACAGTAAAACAGCAGTGTTAACTGATCAAGAGGTAGAAGAGAAATACAACTCTTTAACGTTTTATCATCATTGCGTTTCTTTCCACAGTAAAACAGCAGTGTTAACAGATCAAGAGGTTGAAGAGAAATACAACTCATTAACGTTTTGTCATCATTGCGTTTCTTTCCACAGTAAAACGGCAGTGTTAACGGATCAAGAGGTTGAAGAGAAATACAGCGCTTTAACGTTTTGACATCATTGCGTTTCTTTCCACAGTGAAACGGCAGTGTTAACCGATCAAGAGGTTGAAGAGAAATACAACTCCTTGACGTTTTGACATCATTGCGTTTCTTTCCACAGTAAAACAGCAGTGTTAACTGACCAAGAGGTGGAAGAGAAATACAGCGCTTTAACGTTTGCTTTCAAGACTGATCGTCTCACTCTAGACCAGAGATACAAGATACAGCATCATCAGAGGAATGTTATAGAGAACAATCTCAAAGAACAGATACGGGATCACGCTGCGGTTGTTCGGGTAAAATGCTCATCATTTATTCATTTATACAGTCAAACCTGCTTTAGCGACCACCTGTCTACAAAGACCACATTTTGTGTTTCCCTTGAAATTGGTTGTTATTGAAACATGTACTAAAGGAACCTGTCTACAAAGGCCACTGTTCGTGTTCCCTTGGGCGGTCGCTATAGACAGGTTTGACTATATATGAAGTCCTTCAAGACATAATCGTTTCATCCTGTACTTGAAACAAAGTTGTCCCCAGATTTAAAAAACGATATCACAATATTTTGCTGTCGTGATCACGATAGCAAATATATATTTCATTGAAACATTTATGGTTTGGGAATTATTTAGGGGTTGGTTCGGTTTGCCAATACAAGTTTTCCCCTATATTGGCCGAACTGCCTTTTCAAAGGGGGTCTGGATGAGAACTTGAGGCTCTGTATATATTACCAACTGTTCACATTTTAAAATTTGGGTGTCCAGGGGGGTGATTCACAAAGACTAAGATCAACTTTAAGTTGGACTTAACTATGGCAGGCCATTCATGCCACTGGTTACTCTCACTATTGGTCTCTCAATTATAATCTTTGGATAATATTTTTTCCTTCAATAATGAATTGACAAAAAATGTAAATACTGTAGATTTGGGATCATGATTTGTACATGTACGTCCCTTGAGAGACCAATGCCAGCAAATGGTGAGAGAAAATTGTGGCATTAATGGCCTGCCATAGTTAAGTCCAACTTAAAGTGGATATTAGTCTTTGTGAAACACCCCCCTGAATCCCACGTGCACTTGGGTCATGTTAAGATCAAGCCAAGGGTTTAGTGAGCTACATGTAAAACAAAATATGTGATGTAGAGAAAGAGTGGCAAGAGCCATACCCAAACTCTTGAGTTCAATATGATGTTTTGTTTATTTGTTTTTGTTTATGTTTTTATTGTTGTTTATGATGTAGTCTCTGGAACAAAGATGTGCAGAGGATGAGATCGCCAGAACGGACATTAATAAACTGAAGCAACATATTGATGTGATTCAGTATGCCTTGGTCAAGCTCGCCAGCAAGGCGGAGGGATTCGGTGCAGTACAACAGGTCTGTATTCAAATCATGCACCTCTCAACATTTAAAGTGTACCAATCACCACATTTATTTTTGTTTGTGAATAGTTCCAAGTCATGATACTTTATTTCAAATATGAGCTTTGAATATTACTTCTGTAAAGAGATTTTGCAAGTTTGAATGCGCTCTGAATTAAAATAAAAGCAGCTTGTGATCGATGCACCTGTACGTACTCGCATAAAATGGTGCTACTTGGGTTCTTTGTGCGCTGTTTTATGTTATTCTTGATTTTCTTCATACTGCTTGCTATCCGTAGCTAATAAAAGCCTGGTGAAGTTTGTTTAGGTGGATTTTATACATTCTAGCTGTACATACACTTGTATATATTTAATTGTTATTTTAATTTTTTATCATGATAGTGATCATTCATTATTGTGAATATCTTAAACCGACATGCGAGTAGAGTGTCTCAAAAGAAGTTTGTTACCACTACCCTCATCATCAGTATAACTTGATTTTGTTTATGTTTGTGGCTGATATAGGAGGATAGATTGAGCAGAGCGTCTGACGTCATGGTGACCCATGTAGAGAATATCAAGAGAAATCTGGAGAACGAAAAAAAAGAGCTCTCAGAAGCAAAGTAAGTAATAACCTCTAAAAACTATATCAATAGATAGGAGAACAAAAAAGGAAACGGCATTTAACTTCAGAATCTTATGAGGGTTCAATCTATAAACTGTTTTTCTACTTAGGTACAGGTGGTTATAATAGTTTGGACAAAGAACAGCTTGTATTTGTATTTAAAATTTGAGACAGGTCTATGAATTTAATGTTAGAGCATGTTTTACACAAAGAGGAACAATTGAAACAAAATATCCAATCCAATCCAGTCCAGTTCAATCCAGTCCTGTCGAGTCCAGTCCAATCCAATCCAGTTCAATCCAGTCCAGTCCAGTCCAGTACAGTCCAGTCCAGTCCAGTCCAGTCCAGTCCAATCCAGTCCAGTACAGTACAGTACAGTCCAGTCCAATCCAGTCCATTACAGTCCAGTCCAATCCAGTCCAATTCAGTCCGATCCAATCCAGTCCAATCCAGTCCAGCCCATCCTAGTCCACTCCAGTCCAGTACAGTCCACTCAAATCCAATCCAGTCCAAACCAATCCAATCCAGTTCAGTCCAATCCAATCCAATCCAGGAATTTGTAGAGCGTTTATATCTAGTTGTCTAATCAGAGGAAATAATGACATTGAATATCTGTCCATGATTCACCTGAGCAAGACCGGGTTAGTTGCTAGTTGTACTGCACTGTACTGTATTAAAACCACCGCTTTTGTGTGCATTCAACTTGATTATACTTCATAGATTTCAAAAGTTGTTGAGATACGCAACATTTTTCATGCTTCACTTATAACAAAATGGTGTAATTCATGAAATTCCTTGCTGCAAAAAATTGCTTTCATAATTGACTGTTCATAAATATTTCTGGTTTTACAGCACTTTGCACACTTGTCCGTGAGAACAATTATGTATGTAAATCGTTTTGGTGCTGTATGTGTGTCTCATCATTGCATTATTTTAATACCTACCTTTATACAAAGTGATTTATTATTGTTTTCCTATTTTTTTTTGTCATTAACTAGGAGAGTTCTACATGAAAACAAGATCTTACTAAGAGGCAATTCTATGACTGGTGATGGTAAGTATTCCTCAGTTTAGATGCGGTGAAATACAATCTTGCTTGGATGCAGGGTTAACATAATAAAAATGATAACAATAATATGTTTTGTTTATTCAGGGTAGCATCATCAGTATCAATACTGTTCTCCCTTAGGACCCTGTAATCATATTATTACCTAGGCTTTAGCCGATCTACCATGATAAGGTTCTTGTTTTATTCTTAAATCACCCATTTACTTTATATATATTCAGTGCAACTGCAGGGAATTCCTTCAAAATGATGTTAAATAGTACCTTTAAAGGTATAGACCAGTTTTGAAAATGCCCCCCCCCCCCCTCTCAAACAATGAAATGGAAGCTCTTCTGGATTGGAAAGATATCGTGCACGTGTCGTGTAGTCCCATATACATCTTTCTATGTGCTTAAACAGTGCTTGTAACTTTACCAAGACTGGGCCAAATTTCTTATAATTTTGATGATTCCAGAACCTTGCAGTACACACCAATACTCATATGCTAGATGATCAACCTTTTCTGATCGATTCCACAACGTTTCTTTCACAATGCAATCGCATGACCAGAACTGGTCTTTATCTATAATGTTGTTTCTTTTTTCAGACACTGATTCTGGAGGGAGATTACGACGAGCATCAACATTAACCAATCCGGCTATGAAGGTAAGAAAAGCACTTCTGTTTGACTTGGGTTTCATAGAATATTACCTTTATTAGTTAGCATCTGATAACAAACATGTACTAAACTCTGTGTGACTGGGTATATATATAGAGAATATAGTTCTTGATTTGAATTGATTAACAGTATTCAGCTAATAATGTTTGGTGCTGATGAGAATTAACCATGCATATATAACAGCCTTTCTTCACTTTGTATGAAAGTGGTTTTGAAAAATGCACTGTTGTAGTGATTTTATTTAATATTGTGCAGAGCATAGCTATGCTATGAGTTTACTAACAAATGGAAATCAAAGTCTTGTTTATATTCAGGAGATTAGTCCGCAGTCTTCTAAAGAGTTGTGATTGATTCAAATCGATCACAGCTTGATACCAATCAGGGCAGGGTTTCACGAAACCATCTTAAGTACAAGTTCTCTGACAACCCATTGAAATGTGTTTGAAATTTTAACTCAAGTTTAAGTGGGATGTCTGTGAACTTACAAGTACTAATGATCGTTTCGTGAAACAATGCCCAGTACAAAAAGAGATGGGTGTTTGTAAGTTTGTGATTGATTGGAGGACTGGGGATCAATCTGGATCATTCATAAGTCTTTATAAGACAGGGTCCTGAGGGGGTGTTTCACAAAGATCCTAAGTCAAACCAAACTCTAAGTTAGACTTGAACATTATGGAGAGCCATTTGTAGCCATTAAATAAAATATATTCAAAAGCAAAAGTACAAGTATTTTTGATTTTTCATAAATTCCACATCAAGAACATGAAATCTCCTTGATAATAGAAAATATGATTGATTTGAACCAACATTTTATGCCTTTTAAAAAAGGTTTTACAAACAAAAAATTCAGATGCTAAGAGCTTTCCATAATTGTTAAGTTCAACTTTAGATCTTTGTGAAACACCCCCCTGGTTCGTATTCTTTGCTTCAAATATATTAAAGGATTATTGGTGCTCCAATGTTCGCAATTGATAACTTCAAACTTTGATATTTTTGTTGGTGTCTTCAACATTTCTTTGTTTCTGAAGAGACCCTCGGGAGACCAAGTATGTATTTCATTCTGCATGGGGCAGTTTTTATCATGACCAAGAATTGCAATACATCCAAGTATATGCTATTCTCTCTCAGCATGCATTTATGCCAGGTAGTGGGAAAACAAAGTCACTCTTCTTTTCAATGCTATTCCAGACCTGCCAAGTGTCCCGCTTTTTCGCATTCTGGAGAGAAAAAAATCCTGAAAATGTGGGAATTCCATTTTGCAATTTCTGTTAAAAATATTTAAAACATGAACATTTTTATTTTTTTTAAAGGAAAAAAAGAAAAACCAACCAAGTACCAAGTATCACTATGAATATAACCATCACCATCACTATCATCATAATCATCATAATCACTATCATCATAATCATCATAATCACTATCATCATAATGATTCAATAAGGGTAAAAGTAGTAAAATTCTCTCTCCTCTTGACGTTCACAGATGAGGATATAATATTACCCGGTAGACATTTGTAAGACAATACACTTGAACCGTTTTGTTCATCCTTGAGTGGGTTTTATATACAGGTTTAATGTAAAATCTGAGACACTTTAGGCATTAGTTAAATTACATTCAAGATTATGAAGAATATAACATGGATAGAAAAGATTTTAAATGAAGATGTGTTCAGATAAGGAAAAGTCAAATGACAATCAACACAATAAGAACGAGGCAAATGCAATTTATTGGTCACAAAGACAAAAAGGATAATCAAGAAAAACAATATTAACAGGGAACATTGCTGGAAAGAGAAGCAGGGAAAGGCAATGCCTGAACAAAGGGCTACCAAAAATGAAAATTGACAATGCTAGCTTTTCCAGAATAGCAGAATTTGGACAGAAATCATGGGCCATGACCTGGCATTTGATGATGCTGACATGACTCTGATTCCTCATACTGACTGATATACATGTATATGTTGATGTTATTGTGTTCAATAAGAGCTGCATTAGTCTTTTTTTAGTTTTGTCCATAAGAATTCAGAGCAGCTGTACAAAATAACAATATTTTAAGTTCAGATTAGTTTGGGTATTAGGGTACTAATAAAAAGACGGTGTTTGGGGATCCCTCACTTTTTCATTTATTGGCCGGTTTGAGGTATTTGATCTTTATTCATTTTATTATTTTCTTTTTGTTCCCTACATTTGTATGTTTGTATTTTTGATAGATTTTATTTCTGCGTTCAAATAACAAATACAATAAATACATTTTTACCTAAGTATTACATACATAGCAAATCATGTGTAATAATATTATACAATAACCATAATGTTACCAAGTGTTGTATAATAAAACAAACATGATCAACAATGTCGATTGAGTTTAATAGCCTGTCCAGACTGTGAGAAATTTATACCACACTACCACTATTATAAAGAAACGTATAAAGACTCTTCATATAGTTATACAAATTTAATTTTGACTACCGGTAATATATTTGTATTAATCAACATTTAACAGTATATCCATACATGTTCATATATAAGTGTACAATCACCTCCCTTACATCCATTATGACCATTGTTATTAACCTAACTTGGGGCATGTTCATTAAAACTTGTTATCAATAAAAAAAAAATATGCCTAAATGAATTCCTACAACAATTTTGCTCTCAGCCAATCAAATGCCAAGATTTCAGTAGCTTATAACAGTTCTTGCTACTTACATGTATCATTGATAATGGGTTTTATGAATAATCTTCATTTAATATCATTTTAATGGCATGTTCGGAGAGTGAATTTCATATTGCAAACTGGCACTGCTTACTGTACAATGATACTCACACCAAATAAAAAAAAAAAAAAAAAAAAAAAAAATTATTTGAATAGCTTATCAGGAACCTGTTGAATACCACTGATTACTGATGTTACCTACGCCATCAATATTACTTAACATGGCAACATCACTCAGTAGCCAATCAAATCCAGGTTTACGATGGAAGTTACCATTAATGGCAAAGTTACCACCAATGGTATTTTTGTTTTTTACTGGGGCCCAAGGCCAACTTTCTCTTTCCAACTTTTAATGAAATCCATACGGACTTCTTTTCTAAAATGAAATTTGGCCATGGTCGGATCGTTAGGTATGCAGTAGCCTTGTAGTACTGTAGCTGTGGGTATCATGATAATTTGGGATTAGCATGCGGGAAGATACCATGGTTAACATCTATATCATTCATCTAGTCCTTAATTTGGGTTTTCATTAATTCTACTTTTCTATTGATTCTCCTGCTTTTTTCCTCTTTCTTTTTAATTTAAATTTAAGTTTTATTTATTAAGGATGATTTGAATTTTATTTTTATTTTTTAGGTTAAATATGTTTACATGAATATCCACATATGAATATCCACAATTTTGATAATTGTACATGTATCTTAAAGCTTGAAAGCAAAATATGGATTTAAATGTGAACAATGTTATGCATTGTAGTTTCACAGTTTATTTAAAGAAAAGGTTAAGACCATGTATTGACAAGTACATGTATGCCAGCTATATGAATATGTTTTGCATGCTCTGTGCGGCATGGTGCTTTACATGTGTAATAATCTTCATCTAAAGCATGGCCAGAGGCTTATTCTTAATCTAATCGTAAATGCTCATGTCGGATGATTTTTATAACTGCCCCCTTTTCTTTAACGGTACATGTACATGTGTATCTGCATGTATTAGTGTATCTGCATGTATTACCACTTTAATGTTGTATTTTCCTTTTATGTTCATTTCCACATAGTTTCCACCCCTCCCCCTCTCTCTCCTTCTCTCTCTCTCTCTTTCTCTCTCTCTCTCCCTCTCTCTTTCTCTCTCTCTCTCCCTCTCTCTCTCTTCCCTCTCTCTCTTTCACCCATCTATCTCTATCTCTTTACCCTACATGTATTTCCTGTATCTATATGTAGCTCCTTGTCCCCCCCCCCCCTCCTCTCCCTTTCTCTTTCTCTCTCCAATGCTCTCGAGTTGCTATCTTTCCCCTTCTTTCCCTTTTTTAAATAACTTAACCGTAACCTCTCTTTCTGCTCAATAATAGTTTTCTTCTCCCTCTCCCCATTGCTCTTGAGTTGCTATCCTTCCCCTTCTTTCCTTTTTAAAAACTTTTTCCTACTGCATTTCTGTCTAAACTACTCTTGACTTTCCCCCTCCTATCTGCTCTTATTTGTATTTGCTCTATCTATTTCACTCCCCTTTTCTCTATCACTTCATCTGTAGTCTTATTTTCACACAATCGTTTTCACTCAATCTTTCTCTTTTTTATATCCTTGTTTCCCTACTCCTTATCTTGATTCAGTAATTACCCATTCCATTTAATACCTCCTCTATTTCAACTCTGACCTCATGACCTCATGACCTCTGAACTCATGACCTCTGAACTCTGACCTCTGCTATGATCAATCAACATGTAGTTTTATATATTTATTTGTTATCATCCCATGACGTGTCATAACATGTTTATCACTCACCTCCCCGTTCGTTTGTCAGCATTCCTTGCATGGCATCGTGCGTCAAAAGCTCATGCGAAAGAATTCTTCAGAAGACCCTGACGAGGTAGGCTAATTTACATACTAAGGTCATAGGTCACCACAGAACCTGCACAAAGTCACTAGATATCATCTCTCCCCGTCTTGCAAGTCCATTCTTGTGCAAGCTTAATATGCTCTACACTTGAACTTGTTTAAGATGCTTGTTCAATCTATGGGTGGTATTCTCGAAAGCGGACTAACTTTAGTCCATGGTTTAATTCACCGACTAAGTATGAAATGGCAAGCGTCCATATTTTGTTTGCAATAATATAATCTGTCACTAAATTAAAATAAAATGTAATGATGTAATTGATAAACAATAATATAACTTTGATATAATTATGTTATGGTAATTTAGGGACATATCAAATTATTCAAAAATATATTCATATGGACACTTGGCATTCCATACTTAGTGTGTGGATTACACCATGGACTAAAGTTAGTTCACTTTCGAGAATACCACCCAATATCCTTGAACAGGATGTACATCTTAGATGGTGAGAATGCTTGTACAGGGTGGCCCAGAAAGAGAGCAACACTGGAGATCTGCAGTTTCAACGACATCATCGACATCTTGTCAATGCTTTTTGTTTTATTGGATTAGAGAAGAAAAATACAAGTAAAATGACGCCAAGATCACCAATCTATACATATTAAAGAAGGCTTCCCAAACAATCAACTGTGAATTGTGGGAGGGGGAGGGGGCAAGGAGCTACAGATAGGTATAGGACATAGGGTAATGAGAAATAGATAGATGGAGGAGAGAGAAAGAGAGGGGGGAAGTTTGAGAAGGAGAGAGAGAGAGAGAGAGGGGGGGGTTGGAGAAGGAGAGAGAGAGAGAGAGAGGGAAAAGGGGTGCAATGTACGAGCTACAGATAGATATACATTGTAGGACATAGGATAATGAAAAATAGATAGATGAGGGAGAGAGAGAGAGAGGGGGAAGTTGGAGAGAGAGATGGAGAGGGGGGGGAGAGAGAGAGAGAGAGAGAGAGAGAGACAGGGGGTGGGGTGCAAGGGACGCTATCCTCAACATACATCAGCATGGCTGATTTGTCACTGCTTCATGCATGACTAAGGTTGCTAAAGTAGCAACATTTTGAAAATAACATTGTCTCACAAAAATAGCTGTAGAACCAGCACACCTTACCCAAAATTGGTGAACTTGGTCTCATTTTACTCGGAGCTGGATTTTCTACCCCATAAAATATAAACCAATGTGTCAATAATGTCATTGAAATTGCAGTTGTTCGTTTTGTTTTATTGGGGGGGGGGGAGGCTACCTGTATAGTAGGACATCTTCTGAGCAGTCAAGCACATACCCAAGCGCATGGTTGTTCAGTCACAATGACAGTGCATGCTCTCTTGATGAATAAACAAGAAACAAAACTCAATTGTAATTTGTGAAGAAAAAAACAAAGTTGCTATAAATGCTAAATGATTTAAGTTATTGCTATTACAAATTTCAGTTTATAAATCAATCAAAAATCTGCAGGAACCCTAGAATCCATGGTTTCCATCACCAGACTCCATTTTTACCACTTCTACAGTGATTTGAAACTGTGACTTTATGCAGGTTATGTGGTGGTACATGTACATGTACATGTATGTCGTATTTTTAAATCACATTTTGTTTACAGTACAGGCCAAGAAAGTAATGTTCCACACATGTACTCAGTATGTTTTTTGGGGGGTAGAATTCATTGATTCTTATTGAAAACAAGAAATTATGATAATAGACCAATATGAATGTTTGGAGATGATAAAATGTTAAGATAACAATTAAAAGATATACTGGCCTAGATATTGATTTGTTTTAATAGAATACAGGTGAGTTTATAAATTTTGTTTATCCCCAATGATAACAGAGCAAAGGGTACTCAAAATTATAAAAACTAGGAGATGTGTTCATTCTCTCATTCCAAGAATTTGATTAAAAT
Source organism: Strongylocentrotus droebachiensis (assembly GCA_035222895.1). Lineage (NCBI taxonomy): Eukaryota > Metazoa > Echinodermata > Echinoidea > Camarodonta > Strongylocentrotidae > Strongylocentrotus > Strongylocentrotus droebachiensis. The sequence goes on along the minus strand of JAVYIG010002440.1, from coordinate 163,836 downwards.
ATGTGTATCTTTGTTAAAGCAATGATTTATTCATGAGATAAATTACTCATACCGTATTTAAAACGTCTTTTCATAGTTATTGCTTCAACATCCTTTTAGTATTTTAGTATCATCATACCAATCTTCACAATTTAATATTATTATCCATCCCGCTGCTAATTCACACCCCCTTTGCAACATCCCACTTAGATCAGTTCTCATTTTCATGTTCAACTTGTCTGTTTAAAGTGGATTTATTCTAATAGGATTTATCTCCTTTTTTTAAATTCAATTTTTTATATTTATTTATCTCCTTTTTTAGTTTTGACTTGGTTATCACATCTTTTGCTCTTACATTTTTTTTAGTTTGGGATTATTACGTGCAAAATAAAGAAAATAAGATTTTGAATAAAATTATGTATTCAAATGTTGATACAGTAAAGTTTCTGTTGCAAATGTATTTAATGTACATTTTCAAAAGGAATATATTATCATGCTAAACATTTATTCTCCATTGCTCTTATATTGAATCTGCCAATCCTGTTCCAGAAATAATTATTTTATCGTGTTCATGTAATTCCTATTATGGAGGAATGCTTCCTACCTTATGGGACCTGTTTCACAAAGCCTTTTTTCAATGACATGACAAAAATCAATGACAAATCTGCTGATAACCAATCAGAAGCAAGGATTTCAGTAGCGTATAACAAAAACTGTCATTTGTCACTAGTGAAAAGTTTTGTGAAACGCCCCCCTGGTCTTCAAATTTATGTTATGACCCCTAGATTCCTCTCTTTTTCACAAAATTCCTGTCCAAAACGTTTACAAAGTAGAGTGTATTCCCTAATTTTGCCACGAGAGATTCCTAAATTCTGCTGTGGAAGGTTGGTACATGTAGGTATGAATCTACAGAAATTTTGGAACAACAGATTTGGTTGTTCCATCATATACGTTGGAATGTTTGAATTGAACATTACATACACCCTGTATAACACAAGAATGTAATGTTTAATATTTTGATTTTGTAGATGCAAGTGTTGATTGCTGTAGATTACTTAATTTGCAATGTTTTAAGCACTTTCTTCTATAAAAGAGATGAAAGTTTGAGCTATTAATGAAAATGGACTTTAAAACTACACTAAAATGCTGTTTCTTTAGTTGTGAGTGAGTGAAATTCTTTTGCACATGTGAGTACTTGCAGTGCTAACAGAGTGGTTTCTCCTTGTAGATTAAAAATGCTTTAAACGCTTTTCGATGCAATATTGAAAGAAACAAAGCTTGTACCATACACTATTTATCCATTAAATTTGGAACGCTCATGAAAACGAAATGCAGGCTGCACAGAATAAAAGCTTATTAGAATAATAAATCTCTTTGCTTTATAAGCGAAGTAAATAGTATTTAATACTTTATTGCCAAATCTAAATATTGATGTAACCAATATTTCTCTGGTAAGGCAAGTATATGCTTGTAATGCATATTTTCCAGCCACAATTCTGATTTCTGATTTTAAAAAAAGGGGGAGGGATGTGGATATCTTTGGTGCACACTTTATCAGCTAACAAGGGGGATAAAAATGTACATTTCATTGAATGTATTTGTAAAAGGTCACTTGTATAATTCCATCCATTTTCCAGGATTAAATAACAAGTGTTCAGTCTATTCAGCTGAAGATTGTATTAAGCTTTGTAAAGGGAGAAGCGAAACAGATAAAATTATGAGATGCCTATACATGTAGGAGCCCCCCCCCCCCCCCATCCCCATTCCTCCAATAAACATGATGAAAACAAATGTGATTAAAAGTGGATCTCATGCAGTATGTTTTCATAAAAGTGGTCACACTCCCTCCCCCATTTCTCTATTCCCTGTACTCTTTACAAATCCCTGATTTGTGTATTTTCACCTATTTTGACAGTATTTTTTTCTCTCCATGTGTGTCTAGTCTAAGCGCAGGGCAAGTGTAGCAGCTGTGCTAGGCTTCGGAAGCTCTCCCCTCGGTGCCTCTGTAAGTAGTCCTCCTTATCAATTAGTCACATTGTATTTACAATATAAGCCTATTAAGCCTGCCGAGAACCAGAAGGGCATTAAATTGATTTTTATAATGGTCAATTCCAAGGGTTATAGATGGAATGATATTTTCAGAGGGTTTTTGTAATTTTGAAAAAAAGAATGTTATAGACATTTTTAATAGAAATGTCAAAATTAATGATTTAGTATATTTAAGTATACGTGTACACTGTAGGTACTTTCACAGCAGTGCACATTCCAGTCAACCATTCATCACATTTATAAAATATTGTATTTTAAAGATACTACACCTGTATGTCCCTTTTGCAGCCAACATCAAATTCTGTAGAACTTGATAACAGGAATTTGAATATGTCATGTATGTCCTATCTGTGAAATTTAAACATTAGCAGTGCCCTAGTATTCAAATTATGTAAGGAAACCTGTTTACTTTCTAGGCTTCCCTGTCGGACAATATTGAGTGACTGACTGACATATTGTTTTCTTTGGTAATAACATACATAGAATGAGCTGCAACAGGTACAGATGAGCATTTGTCTACATCAATAACTCACTACTTGTAATGGCCAAAATTATACTGATTGAATCTTTGTGCAGCACAAAACGTACAACCATTCAGTAAAAGGGTCTGAAAATCAAGACTATTACTTGGGTGATTGCAATCACTTACATGTAAGTCGATTCGACAACTAATGGTCGTTATTTTTCCACTTATAGCCATTTTCAAGCCCTTTTGTTTTGAGGGAAGTTCTAAATTAGTATTTAAAGGGTATTTTCCATTGTATTTTCCATTTTCCAACTGTAGTATAGTGTAATGGCAAACAAAATAGGGTTTAAACAAACTTTTTTTTTTAAATCTCTCTTTTAAATTGGTATTTTGGCCTAGAATAGTACATTTTTATGTTAAGGTTTCACTCTAAAACAAAATCAGAAAACAATTCTGAAATATTAATATTATACTCCGTTCAAACATACTTGTAACTTGGCCACTTGTATGTTGTATTCTGTTATATGTAGTAATATGATGAATTTTTAATTACAATATTCATAAAAACAATGACCCATTCTTCCCTAAAACTGAATGGAACAGTCCCTGGCAAAGAACCACAATCGTGCACAAAGTGTGCCAGTGGCTATCACTCGTAAGACCATTCAATTTTTTCAGGGGGTAAGTGTACTTATTGTAGCATGATTGTAATTTGGTGGTTATGTGTATATTTTCATGCTGGGTACACTATCTTTACAAGATGACTTTAATATATAGTACTTTGAAAAAATAATTTGCATGCTTAATCTTATTTTCTTTTATATTTTATCTTATCTTTAGAAATGTATAGTACTTTGAAACAATTAAATTATATGCTTAATCTTGTTTTCTTTTATATTTTATCTTATCTTTAGAAATGTATAGTACTTTGAAATAATTAAATTATATGCTTAATCTTATTTTCTTTTATATTTTATCTTATCTTTAGAAATGTATAGTACTTTGAAACAATTAATTTACATGCTTAATCTTATTTTCTTTTATATTTTATCTTATCTTTAGAAATGAAGATGACAAACTTATGAAAATTTGTTTGATAGGTGGAATAAGTCCATTTTCCCTGCATTTTTATTTGTTTTTAACTTTAGATTGTTAATTTTTGTGGGAGTTTACATGTACATGTACTTAAAGTAAATGTCATTTTAATTCAAGAATTATTTTACGAACCCATGATGATGGTCTTATTGACAGTAAAGTAAAGGTATTCTTTATCAGAAGATGTTTTACTTCTTTTAATTGTTTGGCATCATTATCACACTATTAATATACTCTCACTCCAAATACATACATGTACCTGGTATTCAGTTCTATGTTCTTATTTGTTTTGTGGTATTTGTTCCTTGTTACTGTGCAGTATGTGGTAGTGATGTTGATTGTTATTTTTTAACCATTATAATTTTTTTTTTTAAACCAAACATGGGGAGTTTTGTGGCCCAACCTTCCGTGTATTGCTTTTTAAATGTATTAATGAGTTATTTTCATACTGATGAGCAAGCATACTATACTTTGGGTCTTGATTTAGTTACTTACATTTCATTATTTATTTATATACAAGTATTTTCTTGCCACTTTGAAATGATCCCTTAAAAACAAACCTCAGTAATATCATGTGATGTATATGTGTACTTTTTTTACAAGTCTATGTATTTCATGTTTTTCTTTGAATTCTGTGATTTTATTAGCGCCAGGGTGCTTCTTGTTTTAGCGCTCTTCAATAATCAATGTTATTCTTCTTATATATTATTATTATTATTCTGTGTCTGTCGGGTGTCACCCTTGAAAGTTAACTCCCAACTTTATGACTATCTAGGTCACATCGCTCATCTCTTACTCTCTCTCTCTCTCTCTCCTTTGAATATTCATTAGGATGGGCGGAACCGGTTTGCCTCATTGGCCAATGCAGCTCTGATTGACAGATCTTTGACTAGCCCAGTAGGTGGAAGGGGTGCTTTAGAGACCTGTAAGGAGAGTGAGAGTGAGAAGAGAGACATTCCTAGGTTCTCAGAAATCAACAAAAAGAAACTCAGGTGGGTCATTAGTTAGCTATCAAAACTATTTTGCTTTTAGAGACAGATATGTATATTCCTTTTCAGGAAATATAAAATAATTTCAGAACTTCTCCACTGAGGAATACCAACAGTTCTTTTCAGAACCACATTCTTCATTTTTCACTCCTCAATTTGATTTTATTTGCTCATAACCTTCTCAATCTCTATCACTCTTTCTTTTCCTTTCCTTGCCTCCTTTCATTTCATGCCATCTTTTGGAAATTACATCTCAAATCTCTCATTTGGAAATCACAGTCCAGAGCTAGCAGACTCCACCACCCTTATCACCATCACCACCATTACCATCATCATCACCACGACTATCATCATCACCATCACAATCATCATCACCATCATCACAACCATCATCATCATCACCAACAATTACCATCATCATCATCATCACCACCACCATCACAACCATCATCATTATCACCATCCATTACCATCATCACCATCCATTACCATCATCATCACCATCATCACAATCATCATCACCATCATCATCATCACCATCATCATCATCATTTATCATCATTACCATCATCATCATCACCACCATCATACTCATCATCATCATCACCATCATCATCAGTATCATCACCACCACCATTACTACCATCATCATCATCATTCTCATTGTCATCACCATCATCACCAAAATTATCAATGGCATTTTTAATCATCATTATTATGAAACATTTCTGTTTACACAGTATATCCCTCTCTGGTGGTAATCACAGTCCAGAGCTTGCCCAGCTCTCTCCCATCAAGCCTCTGACTCCACCAGCCTCATCACCATTATCATCATCATCATCACCATTATCATCATCACCATCAACATTACCATCATCATCATCAATATTAACATCACCATCATCAACATTACCATCATCATCATGATCATCACCATCATCATCAACATTAACATCATCATCATCACCACCATCACAATCATCATCACCACCACTACTACCATCATCATCATCAGTATCATTATCACCACCATCATTATCATCATCATCATCCTCACAATTATCAATGCCATGTTTAATAATAATGATTATGCAACATATTTCTATTTCCACAGTATATCCCTCTCTGGTGGGAATCACAGTCCAGAGCTTGCCCAGCTCTCTCCCATCAAGCCTCTGACTCCACCAGCCTCATCACCGACCGATAAATCACCTCGACTAGTATCCTCAACTCCAGTGGTTATCAGTGGGGACGGAGAGGGCAAGAACAACAGTCAGAGGTCCAAAACAGAAGAGGAAATATTCCAGCAAGGGTAAGCATCTTCTGGCATTCAATCCAAACTTTTGTTTCTTTTCTTTTATTTATTATTAAAAAAAATCAAGGTAAACTATATTTCAGTATGACAATAATGATATATTTTGGACATGGAACTAACAAATAGAGTTAGTCAAGGTTGTTCTTATTTTAAGTTCCACTGCACTACTTATAGCTACTTGCTCCCTCTATATATGGAACAATGCCTAGCGGTGACCATTGGTCCCCCATGATCCTCTTTTTCTTATGTTAATTGAGAGCTGAGTTGATGAGATAGCCACCTGTCAGTGACCACACTGGGTGGTCTAATCCCTCCTGGCCAAACTAGTACAGACAGGCTTTAAGTTACCACCTGTTTACAAAGACCAAATTTGTTGGTTTCCCCTTGAAAATGGTTTCCTATCGAATCACGTACTAAAGGAACCTGTCTACAAAGCCCACTTTTTGTGTTTCCCTTGGGCAGTTGCTATAGACAGGTTTAACTGTATTTTTTAAATGAAATTAACAAATAGTCAGAGTTTAATAGTCGAGCTTGGTTCCATTTAATTTTCATACCCCATTTATGAAAATGAACAATTCATTAAGAGTAATCATTGAATTACAAGGAAATATATTTGGTTTGCATTACCCTTGAAACATTTTTCTTGCTATTAAATATATAATCAAAATAATTATATAACTTGAACATTTATGTATACAGATGTACTGTACATTCAAATTCAATTGAATTTAAGATTTATTACTCGATAACAGATCATTATTTTCAAATTATCATTATTATTATCTGTTGCAGAGTATAACACTTTAATTCACACATGTAGATGTGACTTTTTCATCAAACTGGAGAGATTTCTAAACCTTTTGTGAAATTGCATTTTTTTAACTCCATATGCACTGGATTGAATATAGTTCTATGATGCGTATTTCTTGTTGGACAAAATTCGTCTGTGGCAGTCCACTGTTAGATCCAGAAGTCCAAAGTTGGTTGAAATGTGATTAAATTAATATAAATCACTTCTTGAATGGCAAATCATGATAATGTTCAACCTGAGCTACAGATTCAAAAACCATAAGCAACAATATTTTGTCATGATGGTAACAAGTCCACTTTGCTTTAATCCAACACAGATTTGAACAAGGTGTGCGGTCTCAGATCTCCCAGGAGCTGGACGATCTTCGTGATCAACAGAGGGCGCTGTGCGAGAATCTTGAAGAGATCATGGAAGCAGCGGAAGACGAAGATGAAGATGAGCATGAAAAGAATGGGTAAGATGTCATTACTTAAAGGGGCTGTAGCATGGGAATTGCTGGTTGACACCATCTAAGTCTTCTTTTGGACAACTCAATTTAACAAATGGACTTCATTAACTGGCACACGCTAGTTTTAGGGAAGAATGCAACATTGTTTTTATAAATATTGTGATAACAAATTCATCATATTACTACAAATAACAGATGAAAACATGTAACAGAAATCAAGTGGCCAAGTTACAAGTAGGTTTGAACCGAGTATAATATTAATATTTCAGAATTGTTTTCTGCTTTTGATTAAGAGTGAAACCTTAATGTAAAACTCTAGACCTAATCTAAAATACCAATTTAAAAGAGAGATATTTAAAATAGTTGGTTTAAACCCTATTTTGTTCACCATTAGACTATACTACAGTTGATGCATAGTCTCGTCATGCTACAGCCCCTTTAAATACCAGTGGCTTGTACCCACGTGAAACAGTAAATCGTGTTGAAAAACAAAACTGATGCATCAAAACAGAATAACATTAGAATAATGTGCTTCTCATGTGATTGGAAGACAAATGATCATGTGACAATTTTTTAATTTCTTACTACAGACTACACTTTAGTTTAACCTAATAAAAATGTAATAGAAATAAAATTGCTTTAGGGCAATGATATGGGAAAAAAAAGTTAAACCTTAACCCTAAAACCTAAGATCGAATCTTGGCATTAATTCATATTATTCAACACAGAATGTTTGCCCCTCCAACTCTTAAACAGAAAAATTCATTCCTTTCATTGCTATCTGTTATTATTCCCACAGTGAGACACAGCCTATAATGAAATGGATGCAGCAATACTCCAAGACCATCCCATGGTCCAGGGCGAGCAGGATAGGCCGCTTGATCCTGACTGGAACGCTCTTCATCCTGGCCATCATCAGCATCATTGGGACCATACTACCGCTGGAGAAGTGTAGCGGGGGTGCATCAGTGCTCTCGGCTCCGTTTGAAGAGATCGTTAGGGTTTTAGGGCCTTATACTAATATATACCATCCAAGCCCACCTCCTATATGAATTTGATACTTTGTACCCATTTAAGGGGGGTGAGAGGGGTGTAACGCTGCACTCCGCCCAGTGGAAAGAGGTTGTGAGGGTTTTAGGGCCCGTTACTAATAGAAACCACCTAAGCCCACCTCCTATATGAATTTGATACTTTGTACCCGTTAAAGGGGGGTGAGAGGGGTGTAACGATGCTCTCCGCCCGGTGGGACGAGGTTGCGAGGGTCTTGGTACTAATATAAACCACCCTAGCCCACCTCCTATATGAATTTGATACTTTGTACCCTTTAAAGGGGGGTAAGAGGGGTGTAATGATGATCTCCGCCCGGTGGGAGGAGGTTGTCAGGGTCTTGGGACCCATTTCTAACAGAAACCACCCTAGACCACCTCCTGTGTGAATTTAATACTTTGGACCCATTAAAGACTTGTTCAGATATGGCACGGTAAGCCGCAACAAAGGACTTGTGCGCATTCACTGAGCTTTTCTTTTAAGATACAAAAATGTGAAGCGTATTGCACTTAACATCGTCATAAAAAATCAAAGCGATTTTGCTGCATCATATCCGAAAAAGCCTTGAGGGTTATGAGAGGTGCGGCACGGATGTTCTACTAACTTCGTTCACCACAAATATTGAGTATTGAGACATTGTTATCAGTTGAGGTGGCAGAGGTTAGTTTTGTTGTTCACTTTTGGGGAAAGTAGAACGATCCTTAAGTGGGGTAGCAGGGGTGCAGTTCATTATGTCTGCTACTTGAGAAGTGTTTTGAGGTCTTCTAGAAGTCTTCAAAACCCACAAAATATGGACCTCTCTAATACCCTGAACACAATCTTGGGAGCTCAAAAGTGATTATCCTTCTGTGATGTCATTCTGTGTAGGTTTATTGAGGAATATTTTGAAGGAATGAGTAATGATTTGTGGCAATAGATTTCATCCAAAGCCTTCCATACGTGTACAAGAGATGTCAAAACGTAATAGATTCATATAGTTTGTATAAAACTGTCAGCCTTCCATGAATGCAGATACAGTTTGCCTAACGTTATTAATGTACCTTATGTTTACAATTTGTATAAAGCTGTACATAATTTATCACCCATAGCCTTCCTAGATATACCTGAAATTGTAGATATGTTTAGAGTTTTGTATAAACGTGCTCAATTTTTTCATCATTATGTACTTTTTCATTTAATATGTTCCATGCAGTGCATGGCAGGAAAATGTTTACAGTTCCAGATCAATAAATTTAGTACTACATTTACTTGATCAGAGTTATATTTTACATAAAAAGTGATCTTGATGATATTGATATATGATGCGTAAATGAAATGAATTGATATAATGTGACTAAACTCATTTTCAAATAGTTATATATTAAAGAATATATGCAATATCCTTACACATTATATGAAGCGGGGATATTTAGCGAGTAGTTTTACATGTTTTTGTGCATTTTTAGTAGTGTCATTTATATATATGGACCCATGGGTGTAAAGTGCCTACTAACTGTGATATTACAGAGATTGAAATCCAAGGCCAACTGTACACAAGCTTTGTTTTAATTTAATCAGACTTGACTCTAAAGGCTCGGTCAGTTATGGCGCAGTAAACTGCCACAAAATGGCCACCGCATACATGTATTTTTGTTTATGTGTAAAGGAATGGAAACTGTGTGAAGCAAATGACTTGCACAAAGTCACTGAGCTCTATGCCAAACGATACAGAAATGCTAAGCGTATTAAGCAAATATTAATCGACTATGAGGGTAATGGTACAAACTATCATCGCAGAGGTGATCTCGGGGCTACTATCATCCCGACCCCCAAATATCAGATTAAAGATTAATAATGTTAATCATATCACACTTAATATCATCAGGAAAAAAACTTCTGTGGTTTTGCTGCATTTTATCTGAACGAGCCTTTACACCGGTACGTTTAGTATTACACTTTACAAACAACTCTTGAGAACAGAACTACAGGTACAGGTATAATGCTCTAGCTAATCTAATGATTCCCTTGTGTATATCTCTCACCTGTCTATTGCTTTCCTTCATTGATTGGAATGCAGCTAACATGTATACATTCTAAGGTGCTATGTTTTATAAAAAAAAGAAAGTTATGTTTACATGTTGTTCATTCCACAAAGTTTGTATTAGTACAAATTATTGTATTACAATAATAATTCCTGCACATTGAAAATGCCTACTTTATCCCTTTAAATACAGAGTTAATGCTTTCCTGGCTCTAAATAGGCAATATTCAAATTTAAATTGGGCTCTTCATTTTGTGACTGAGTCATTTGTTGTACAAAAATGAAGATTTGCCTGATTTTGATTACCGGTATAACATTTAAATGATTTTTTGCCAATTTTTACACCATAGTGTGCTTTAAGTCCAGATGTCCCTAAATCTCGGCTACCATTTCATTTTCTTGTTATGGTTGGAAGATTCATTCTTTCACTTCATTGTGTAACCAAGGTCTTACTGATTTTTAAAGTGCTATTTTTTGCTTGCTCAGCAGAAGTTGTGAGGCCTTAGACAAAATTGGAGTAATGCTATTGCATTCGTTCTTTGTGGCTGAATATTGACCAAACTATTCAGAGAGGCTTGCTTTGCACTGTCCATGACATCTTTTTTTCCCCCATAGATATAAATCAGTGAACATATAACATCAGTATTAAAACCAACTTAGCTGTCTCTAAGTTCCTTGATTTAAACGGGCTTTGTATGATAGATGCATACAGCCTCAACTTGAGTGCAGAAAGATCAAATAATGAACTTCCGCTTGCATCCTTAATTTGTATAATGAGCTTTTTTTTAATTGTTGCTTTTCATAAATAGACTTTTAGCTTTTATGACAAATTTGAAAATGTGACACCTCTTATGGGTAAACTTGGTGTGTGACCAACCCCGCTCCCTCTTCAAAATGGTCTAGTTGTGACACTCCTAACTCTCTCCTTGTATTATGTAATTCGCATTTACCCTAGTTGGTCATCCCATTTTCTGTATTGATTGATGCCTCTAATATTGTTTTAAGAACTTATGTCGCATAAAACTATTTAACCATAAAAAATCAGGCATTAACTCTGTGTTAAAATAGATGAGTTAATGCTCTTCTTGCTCCAAACAGACAATGTCGGCAGTTTTAAGATGAAACCTTAGGACCAAACCTTTACACTTGGGAACTGGTATGACATGTATGTACATTATGTTTTTCATTGGTTTTAAATAATCAGATGTACCTGTTCTAATTGATCTTTCATGCTAGTTGATGCCTTCATATTTTACTGCCAGGAGGCAATATTTTTTGTACCGGTACTAGGTTTGTTTGTAAAATGTTTCATTCAAACTTTCCCAAGATGCCTTACATTATACAGAAATGTTACATGATTATTTATATCAATTTGAGAATTTGAGAGACTGTTTCAGAATAAACATTTATTGATGTTTAGATTTGTATCACTCACTTGTTCTTGCTTGAAGTAAAACAACAGAGACAGATCTGGATGAGAAGGGAGAGGGGGATTAAGTGACAGAGAGGGAAATTGAGTGAAAAAAAGAGTGAGAGTGATTGAGAGAGAGAGAGAGAATGGGTGAGATCAAGCGAAAGAGTGAGAAAGAGGGAGAGAGTGTGAGAGAGAGGGAGAGTGAGATCGAGGGAGAGCAAGTGGGAGAGAAAGGGAAATTGAGTAAGAAAAGGGAGAGAGTGGTTGAGAGAAAGGGAGATTGAATAAGATCGAGGGAGATTGAGTGAGAAAGAGGGAGAGTGGGTGAGATCGAGGGAGATTGAGTGAGAAAGAGGGAGAGTGGGTGAGAGAGAGTGAGTGAGAAAGAGGGAGAGTGAGTGAGAAAGAGGGAGAGTGGGTGAGAAAGAGGGAGAGTGGGTGAGATCGAGGGAGATTGAGTGAGAAGAGGGAGAGAGTGTGAGAGAGAGGGAGAGTGGGTGAGATCGAGGGAGATTGAGTGAGAAAAGGGAGAGAGTGTGAGAGAGAGGGAGAGTGAGATCGAGGGAGAGCAGGTGGGAGAGAGAGGGAAATTGAGTGAGAAAAGGAATAGTAGGTGAGATCGAGGGAAATTGAGTGAGAAAAGAGAGAGAGTGGTTGAGAGAAAGGGAGATTGAGTGAGATCGAGGGAGAGTGGGTGAGAAGGAGGGAGAGTGGGTGAGAAAGAGGGAGAGTTGGTGAGATCGAGGGAGAGTGGGTGAGAAAGAGGGAGAGTGGGTGAGATCGAGGGAGATTGAGTGAGAAAGAGGGAGAGCAGGTGAGATCGAGGGAAATTGAGTGAGAAAAGGGAGAGAGGGTGAGATCGAGGGAAATTGAGTGAGAAAAGGGAGAGAAGGTGAGATCGAGGGAAATTGAGTGAGAAAAGGGAGAGAGTGGTTGAGAGAAAGGGAGATTGAGTGAGATCGAGGGAGATTGAGTGAGAAAGAGTGAGAAAAGGGAGAGAGGGTGAGATCGAGGGAAATTGAGTGAGAAAAGGGAGGGAAGCTGAGATCGAGGGAAATTTAGTGAAAAAAAGAGTGAGAGTGGTTGAGAGAGAGAGAATGGGTGAGATCGAGCGAAAGAGGGGAGGGAGTGTGAGAGAGAGGAGTGAGATCAAGGGAGAGCAGGTGGGAGCGAGTTAGAAAGAGGGAGAGTGGATGAGATCGAGGGAAATTGAGTGAGAAAAGGGAGAAAGGGTGAGAAAGAGGGAGAGTGAGTGAGAAACAGTGAGAAAGAGTGAGAAAGAGGGAGAGTGAGTGAGAAATAGGGAGAGAAGGTGAGATCGAGGGAAATTGAGTGAGAAAAGGGAGAGAGTGGTTGAGAGAAAGGGAGATTAAGTGAGAAAGAGTGAGAAAGAGGGAGAGTGAGTGAGAAAGAGGGAGCCTGGGTGAGAAAGAGGGAGAGTGGGTGAGAAAGAGTGAGAAAGAGGGAGTGTGAGTGAGAAAGAGGGAGAGTGGGTGAGATCGAAGGAGATTGAGTGAGAAAGAGTAAGAAAGAGGGGGAGTGAGTGAAAAAAAGAGTGAGAGTGGTTGAGAGAGAGAGAATGGGTGAGATCGAGCGAAAGAGGGAGAGAGTGTGAGAGAGAGGAGTGAGATCAAGGGAGAGCAGGTGGAAGCGAGTGAGAAAGAGTTAGAAAGAGGGAGAGTGGATGAGATCGAGGGAAATTGAGTGAGAAAAGGGAGAAAGGGTGAGAAAGAGGGAGAGTGAGTGAGAAAGAGTGAGAAAGAGTGAGAAAGAGGGAGAGTGAGTGAGAAATAGGGAGAGAAGGTGAGATCGAGGGAAATTGAGTGAGAAAAGGGAGAGAGTGGTTGAGAGCAGGTGGGAGAGAGAGGGAAATTGAGTGAGAAAAGAGAGAGAGTGGTTGAGAGAAAGGGAGATTGAGTGAGATCGAGGGAGAGTGAGTGAGAAAGAGGGAGAGTGGGTGAGAAGGAGGGAGAGTGGGTGAGAAAGAGGGAGAGTTGGTGAGATCGAGGGAGAGTGGGTGAGATCGAGGGAGATTGAGTGAGAAAGAGGGAGAGTGGGTGAGATCGAGGGAGATTGAGTGAGAAAGAGGGAGAGCAGGTGAGATCGAGGGAAATTGAGTGAGAAAAGGGAGAGAGGGTGAGATCGAGGGAAATTGAGTGAGAAAAGGGAGAGAGGGTGAGATCGAGGGAAATTGAGTAAGAAAAGGGACAGAGGGTGAGATCGAGGGAAATTGAGTGAGAAAAGGGAGAGAGTGCTTGAGATCGAGCAAGGGAGATTGAGTGAGATCGAGGGAGATTGAGTGAGAAAGAGTAAGAAAGAGGGAGAGTGGGTGAGAAAAGGGAGAGAGAAAGGGAGAAAGAGATATCAAAATATCTGGGGCCCATCTAGGTTTTGTATGCAGGGCTGACGAGAGCCCATGTGGCCCATACAAAAACCAGATGAATACCAGATGGGCCTTCCCACCCAGAACCCACAAGTACCAACCAAGCGCGTATGCAGGGGGGGGGGGGGGGGGGTTAAACCCGCCCTCCCCCCTTCATTTTTGTTTATATGTTGAGGAAAATCCCCCCTTTTTTTGTTGGTATTATTTTGAAATCGTTAAACCTCCCCCCCCCCCCCCCCTTTCTTGACAAAATCGTGCGTACGCGCCTGGTACCAACACATTATGGGCCCCGTGTGGGTTTTGGGTGATAAAAATCGCACGTCGGGCATCGTCTGGGCCCAGCTAAAAACCAGATGTATACCACATGGGCCTTACTTCACACCACGAACCCACAAGTACCAACACTATTGGGCCCCATGTGGGACCCATATCGGTTTTTGGTGGTGAAAAGCGCACATCAAGCATCGCGGCTGGGCCCAGCTAAAAAAACGGATGAATACCAGATGCCTTCCCATCCAGAACCCACAAGTATTATGGAGCCTACGTGGCCCATAAAAAAACATGTTGGCATTCCCACCCAGAACCTAAATGTATAACAACATAATGTGGGCCCCATGTAGTCCCCACGTCGGTTTTTTAGTGGTGAAAATCACACATCGAGCATCGGCCGGTCCCAGCTAAAAACCAGATGTATACAAGATGGGCCTTCCCACGTACCAAAACCCACAAATATACCCATAATTTGCATAATGAATATGGGGTGCGTGCACATTTATGTTTTTATACAATTAATCTGAATTAACAGGATATTTCTTAATAACTGATGATTTAGTTAGATGCAATTCATTTCGAAAATACTACATGTAAATTGCTAATTATTAGGACATTTCACTACTTTGTATAAATTACATTATTTTAATTAAACATGAATTATGAAAAACACTAACTATGGACTAAAACAAATTCATATAATTATATATATATATATATATATATATATGGAAATATCTCATTCACAGATAATTAACCAAGTTACTTAAAGGCCAAGTCCACTCCAAAAATAACTTACTTTCAATTATAGAAGCAGAAAAATCAGACAAACCAATCAAAAAAGTTGGAGCAAAATCGGATATTTAATAAGAAAGTTATGCACTTTTGAAAAAGGCTGTACAACTATGGAACAATGAAAATCACAACACAAATTGGAAATTCACTCATGAGTCTGTGACTTCATGTCCTCATTATCCACTTAATGTTTTATTTATATTGATAATTTAAATTTCCTATTTTCCCCCTAAGAATCTTATTTCTTCACCAGCATCCAAATTAGATTGATAGTAATATGTTTTTGTGTGGATGCACTAATATAGAGTAAATTTGTTTCAGTTAAATCATAAAAAATGTGACTTTTGATAAACTATTTAAATGAAAATCAAGAATTATGAATATACAATATTCAGAAAATAGTATCTTCAAAGTTCATGAAAGATGTTGTGCAATATGCCATGCACGCAATATGATACAAATCATATAACCTGGGCAAAGGCATTGGGAAATCAAGTTTTGGGGGATAAAAAGAGACATTAATGGGATTAAACTATATAAAGCATTTGATAAACAGTGAGGACATGACGTCACAAACTGATAACCAAATTGGCAATTTGTGAACTGATTTCCATTGTTCTATAGTTTTACATACTTTTAAAGAATTCATAACTTTCTTTTTTGTTATCTGATTTTGCTCAAACTTTTTTTGATTGGTTTGTCTGATTTTTCTGCTTCTATTGAAAGTAAGTTATGTTTGGAGTGGACTTGTACTTTAATACCAATGCCTTTACATTGGAATTTACAGACGATGTGTTGTTGCCATTGGCAAAAATTAATTAGTACAAGTGCTATACATAACTTCCTAATTAAGCCTTTTAATTGGAGCTTTCAACTGGTTGAAAGTTGTGCCGAATGGTACAACTGGTCCAGTTAGACCAGTTAAATCCAACTGGTAACCCTGGAAATTGAAATGGGATAACTGAATCCAACTGGGTAAAAATAGAACCCATTTAAACAATATAAAAGCCTATTTAGAACCATATGGGACCATATTATCAAACCCACTTGGCCCATATGGATCCAAAACCCGCTTATAGCCCATGTGGGGCCCATATAGAACCCACTTGACCCATTATATAGAACCCTGGGTTTTATAGGTCCCACATAAAACCCACATGGCCCATCTGGTGCCCAATTGGTAACCCTTTATTGCTGGGCCAATTTTGGAGCCCATCTGGGCCAAGTGGGTCCCAGATGGGCCGCCCATCTGGGGCCCTTCTATAACCCGGGTGCAGATTGCTGGGCCCCATATACCAGTCCACTTGTAACCAGATAAAACCCAGATGGGCCCCACAACATTTTGCTAAAATTCTGGGAGAGGGAGATTGAGTGAGAAAAGGGCGAGTTGGTGAGAGAGAGAGAGAGAGATAGAAGGAAATTGAGTGAGAACGATCGAGCGGGAGTGCTGTGAGAGAAATCGAGGGAAATTGAGTGAGAAATAGGAAGAGTGTGTGAGAGAGATCGAGAGAGAGAGAGAGAGAGGGTTTGAGTACTTTGAGATTGAAAGAGAAAGAGAGGGGTACTAGAGAGCGAGTGAATTAGTGTGAGCAGGGAGGTGAAAGAACAGGAGGCGAAACTCTTGTAATTTATTCAAACGCATTCTTGAGTTCTAAAGCGTAACAATGGGATGTGTAACATTCCACTTGGCTTTGAAGTTCCATGCTCCGAACCGCGCTTCCACTGCGGGGAATTTCGGAAGCCAGGCACCAGTTTTACATTTATTACAAAATATTAAATTACCGGCAAAATTACAGTGTAAATTAAAAACTTTATATGGGAATTTTATTGGGAATAGTGCATCAAACACATTTTCAAATTAAGAACTCCGTCCTGCCTTTATTGTGTGCCAGAGTTGGTAAAAGAAAAATTACATCCTGTCAAAAACTCAATATTTTAGGATGATGCGCTAATTTGTGCATGCTTTAATGTCCCGTTATTTGATCCATGATTTACAATCTTCAATAACATTAAGTTTGCTAATGCGTGTTTTCGCGTGTTGTTTGTATTTTTCAAGTTTAAAAAAGAATGAAATTACACAAGTTTGTGTTCGCTTGTTCTACTCTTTACACATTCAACAATGGATGAGAAATCATTGGAAGGGACAGCGAACAGTTGCTGTGATACCATTTTCTGATGTAGGAATTCTAAATCCTAAAATTGCATGCGCTCTTTTATCTCACCACCAGGTCGACAGCTGCAGATTAGCGCATAACTTTCCGGCGGCTTGGAGCATGGGGTCAAAGGAAAACGGCTTGATTCAAGTCCTTCTCTATCACGTCCCTGGTGTGAGCATGTAAATGTGTGTGATTGGGAGTGCATGAGAGAGAGAGAAAGAGTGTGTGAGAGATAGAGGAAAAAAAAGGGGGGGGGGGGGGTTGCATGGGCATGGATTTTCAATAAGTTTCTCAATTGGAAATAATTCCTTGAGTGTAAACTGCTCTAAAATTTAAAGCTGACTGGTGAAAGTTAGGCCTTTTTGAAAGTTGTAATCGTATATTGGCTGATTCGACAGCGTTAATGTGACGAAGTGTCGGACATGTTTCCCATTTGATCGAGCAACCAAAATGGCTCAAACGTCTTTTTTTCCTTTAAGATGTATGATTCACGAGGGCCTTTTCTTTTCTAGAGAACCTTTAATAGTATGCTATACCCACAATCTTTTTTGAGATGTGCCCCAAGCGTGACGTAAACTTAGGAGCAAGAACAAAAACAAAATATTTTTGGAAACCGCAAACGGGAGATATTGTCCATAAATACGTCACACTCTACTAACCGATTGCCGATTTGCGATGCACATAGATTAGGTGATCTGGGGGGAGGGGGGGGGGGGGTTCACAAATAAGATCGACTTATAGTTTGGACTTGAACTTTGGCAGACTGTTCATGCCACTGATTGCTCTTACCTTTGGTCTAGCTCTTCAAGGGACGTCACAAATACAGAGTTTACAATTTGTTTGGAAAATGTTGGAGAGAAAAAAAATTGCTTACATTGTAAAGCTTGGACTTATACGGTATGCGATTTATGCCCTTAAAAAAAAATATTGAACCAGATGTAAGATTAGAGGGGAAAAAAAACTAAGAAAATATGACCTTCAGATACTATTTAGATACTATCAAAAATTGTAAAAATTATGTAGAATATAATGATGTGACCACGGTTTGTACGTACCTTGAGAAACCAATGCAAGGAATTGTTGGAGGAATTAGTGACCAAAACGGCTTGCTATAGTTTAAGTCCAACTTAAAGGTAATACAAAGTTTTGGTATGGGGTCATGAATATGGTTCAAATGAACATATTGGAAGCATAATAATTATTCGATCCTACAATATTCAATAATCGTTGTCGCGGTTGAAGTCGAGTCTAAAATGATTAAATTGTGAATAATTAACTCATAATTATGTTGTATAGCTCCCTCTCAAGATTGATATTACTTTAGCTTCAAAACAATGTTTCTGGACTAAAATCGACCGATTTTCTATTCCCGTTTGGGAATTTTATATCAGAACTGCTTATTCCGAGATGGTCGCATTTGGTCGTATAATGGACGTAGGCCTATAGGCGCTATTTGAAATTTATCGGGAACACCGATAAAGTTGATATATTTTAATTTCTCGAAATCCTATAGCGTTTTAGATCCCAATTTTGTCAAAGATGCTTAGCCTATTCTTTTAGGTTTCACAATAATAATGCAAATTTTAAATTTCATAATCCAATCCTGCATGTTAAAATATTACCAAACCTTTAGCCTAAGTCGAGCTTAGTCTTTGTGAAACACACCCCCCTGGTATTTCAAACACCCATAACTAATTCTGTTGTCATTGGTCCGAATTTTTGCCAATCTGTTTCCTCATTAATTTTTCCGCTTTAAGTTAATTGAATTTATTAAAACTTTTTGGTAGAGGATGAAGATCAATGACTTGCCAAAGAACAAATAAGTAGCGCCGGTGCGTTTCAGGCCCGCACCGAACCATCTGCAGTCCGATGACTTAAAGGTCGAATGACATCCACATATAGATTGATTCCTGGTGATTGTGCAGGGCTGAATACATTATTCATATTGTGTTATACAATCATCTAAATACATCTCATATAGATTTTAAAGTATTTTTTAAAATTACTTTTTCTCAGACCTGCTAAGCTCCACCCTAAACAAAAATGCTCCACTATGATCTCATCCATCTTGCATGTGTACATCATCTGTCAATCATCAGTGAGCTAACAAGAGACAGTGGTAAATTTATGTAACATATCCCCCAACACTAGCACCCCCCCCCCCCCCCAGGCTCAGTAGTAGGGTACGCATAATTATGCGTGTTCCCAGCAACCCCCCCCCCCCTTTCAGCAAAAGTCCGGTGTGTAAAGTCAAGACCTTTTTCTTTTGTTACGAGCAGGAGGTTTTGGGAACACGCATGGTATCCCTCAATTAGACGGAGTGGGGGGGGGGGGCTCAGCACAATGCTCACAATTAACTGAGAACTCCTCCATGATTACCTTTCTCTTCATGGTGATACTGCATGTCTAGCAACTTCAATGTTGGTATTGTGTGATTTTATGTAAACAGGTGGTCAGCTCTGGTGAAGCTTCCACTATGTTTCTTGTTAGCTCATTAATGATTGACATAATGATGATGTCACATGCAAAGATGAATGCGATATGGAGCATTTTTTTAAGGGTGGAGCTTATCAGGTCTGAGAAAATTATTTAAACAAATATTTCAACATCTATGAAATATAGTTAGACGTTTGAATAACAACAAAAGAGTATATGCAGCCACGGCAATCAACAGGAATTAACTTATACTTGGATGTCACCTGAACTTTATTTAAAAGAAAAATGTATAGGCTTGCTAGTAACAATTTTGTTTATTTACTCATGTTCTCATATTTTGTCATTGTGTTGACTTTTTGTTTTGATTAATTCTCAGAAGAGAAGACTGAGAGAAGCTGAGGCAATTTTACCAACTAACCGGGGTGGGGTGAGGGGCTATGGCTAAATCTGAAAATATCAGTAACTTATATAGCTCAATCCAAGAGGTATAGGAGGAGCCTAAATAATCCAAAAGAAAGACTCGACCAAGGGCAACCAACGCATCATTACCACAGGACCGTGACAACATTGAACTGGAATATTCCAGGACAATGGTTAACAGTACACGATTGATTAGATAGAGCGCCATCTCTTGTCATGTTTTGGTTTGTAAAAAAAAGTGAAAGCAGACAGAAACAAACTGCGACATCAACTTTTTGTTTCAGGCCCTGATCTGAGCTAAAATCAAGATGACGGAGTCACACACACGTAACTGCACCCCAGTTCCATCGCTATTTTCAGTGTAAGTGAAGTATTAAAAAGAAATGATTAAAATAAGACAAAATTGTTGAACGTTTTGAGTAGTTTTGGCAGACTTAGGAATGTGTACTTATAGCAGCAGCTGCTCGAGATCGCAACACCCCTTCCCCGCCGCTTGACGCAAGGGGACGATGGCTCTACCGCTACCGCTTCGAAGCCCTTGGCCCGGCGCCGACTGCGACTTTTTGTAAACCTAGTCTAGTCTGGCCCTAAACTGAAGCTTCAGTCTCTGACATCGATGACCGCCTGTAATCTGTATACGTATGGAAGATCGGCGAGTGTCAGTTTTATTAAAGTTGATACTCTAAGACAATCCCAAATACTGAGATAATTACATAGACTAGATATCTAAATAGAAAGCTTTTAACCCCCATAATAACACCAAATGGTGTCCACCCGACAAAACAAGTTTAGAATAATGAATTTATTCGAGTAAACTCTACCAAAATATCTAAGTCTGAAACCCGGAAGTGCACGTAGAGTCGGGCCTCTATCCGTGACGTCACGAACGGGACTCATGGGCTCAGTGAGAGTGAATGGCAGTGATATCCCTACGTAAATGCTATCCTGTCAGAGCTTAGATTTGTTGTTGTTAAGGAGTAGATCTATATTTGATGGATTTTCTGTTTTCATTTGAATGAAGAATAACGAAGCAACATTTCCAGTCGTTGATTTCTTTTTATATCCTCATATTCACCCAGGCCCCTCGCTGCCTCAGATAACGCGTGGCGCGCGCGCCACGCGTTCTTGATTTTGCCTGACCTTGCACCACGCCTTCTTGATATTAAACATATTGCGCCACCCCTTCTTCATTCAAAGAAAACAGCGCCACGCGCGCGCCACGCGTATTATGTTCATTACTTGACAAACGCGGCGCTGCCAGCTACCGCCCGCTCCAAAAGTATTGAAGCGCTAGCGTTCTCGAAACAGTACACACACCCGTAGATCATGCAGTAGAGTGGGGAAAGAGGGAGAGAGAGGGAGAGAAGAGAAAATGTCAAGGCGCGATGAGGGAGGGATCGGAGAGAGAGAGAGAGAAGAGAAAATGTCAAGGCGCGATGAGGGAGGGAGAGAGAGAGAGAGACAGACAGACCCACCGACGCACATGGATCACGCCATTGTATTCTATGTAGCTGTGTTGCTGTGGGGAAATGTACATACCATACACATATATTGGGTGCACATAGCTTAGCGCAGCAGGCCTAGCCTGTGTGTGTGTGTGTGTGTTGACCTCAACTCGAACTTTCAAAGTCGCAAGTGTCTAATTAAAATATGTGCCAGTATGATGATGATGATGATATTGATGATGATCATAGTAATCACTTTAATTCCTAATTTGTTTGTTATTTCTGTGCAAAAACTGGCTCATTATTATAACTGACTTTAATTTAAAAATTGTATCTCTTTGGTTTACCTAAAGGCTTACGTTTTCTTAATTCACTATTTAATACATGCATGCAAACATTTATACATAAAATCAGGTTTCAAGTACAAAAGAGAATTATCCAAAATATTGGCATAACAATTATGAAGTAGACTAGGCAGCGCAGGCATACATACAAACACTAGCCCCTAGAACTGACGACGGTCGGAATGGATTGCAATGAATAATTTGTAGCTGCAACCAGGAATCGCTGCAAAGCTCTCTCTCTCTCCATTCCTCTTTTTTTCTTCTTTACCCTATATTTAATTGGTATTTTAAGTACATAATAAGCATCCAACTTATTTGATGTCTGCATTGTGGCGACTTCAACAAAATCTTTATAGTTTTGTTTAATTTCGCCTCCTTCCTACCAGCTGGTACATCGAATTTATTTTATTACCGTTTTATTTTGCGTTCTTACTTTGATTGTAAGAAATAATTCAATGTTTATTATTGAATATTGAACTTTGAATCTCGACCCCAACCCCCCCCCCCCCCACCCGGGAGGGGGTGAGGGTAGTTGTTGTGTTGGGAGAGAGATAGACACACGGACCATTGAAAGGGTCTGAATGAATTTTTATTTCATATGCGTTTGCGAAGTAGCAAACCATGAATGAACTAAAGTAAATTGTTTTGCTTTAATTCCAACAGCCTATTTTGTAACATTGGGCAAAGTAATTATACATATTATAGCTGTAAATAACGTTAGAGGGACTTTAGTATAAGGCACTGGTTTTTTTAACTTATACCAAATGTGTCCACAAATGGGTCCAAAATGAAATTATGTTTACTCACTTCAAACTTGTATTTTTAGGATCAGGACTAATCATATTTTTGATAAATGCAAATTCTGGACCTTAATCTATCTCCTTATTTATTCACCAGATATGAATACTTTGAGTTTTTACAATTTTATTGTGAACTATAGCATATGTAATAACTGTGATATAAAACTCATTTGCTATTAACTACACCTTTAAATATGTTGGGTCTTTAAGAATATGTTTCAGAGATTATTCATGCAAATTGTTGAGTTTCTATCTTGAAAAATACAGATTTTGTATCCCTTGAAAGTGAAAAATAGCTCTAAATTAGGGTTTTGACAATTACAAGTTTTTATTTCAATAGGTAAAATGCTTTTTTCTTAGGTCAAACTTATTTTATTATAACAACTGATGATATAAGGGAAATACATGCAAAAAAATTGGGAACCAGTGCATTGCCTAATAATTTTCATATGGCACACCACTGATGTTTCGGACGTTACACACTGTTAACATTATAACTTTATTCAAGTTAATTACTTTTCTTTAGGTATTATTGACCTCAGTTACATTAATTGTTTGTAGAAAAATACTTCTGTAACATTTATCGAAACAAATTGTGTAGTTTTAATCAGTTTAGCACATACATGTATACCAAGTTTGTCTTCATCGACCACTCAATTTATGTAAGGTATATTATTCATTTCAAGAACGTGTACCGGTAGTTAAAAATGCTTATGTGATCTAACAGAGTGAAATATGAAGCTAATAGCAATTGTAGTCATCAAAACTCCTTAGAAAATTCACTTAGAAACATACTCTTTATTGCTTGTTATGAACAACAGTGTGAAATGTATACTATGGTTTGTTTCGGATGTTACACGATGTTAACATTTCAATGAGATCCTCAATTTCTACAAACTCTACAATATAGATGTTTAATCAGCTTGCTAATGTTCTTTGCCTTCAACTATATAGTGTGTCATTCAATAATATCACTAACACATACATGTATGTAAGCACTGAAACATTGACAAATCTTTAAAAAAATAAAACTATAAAAAAGTACCCCCAGTCATGTAAGTACGGTAATAAGAAATAAGTGAATCCTAATGTATGTACATCTCGAGAATGAGACATTTTTGATGTATTTTAAAATTGTGTATGTTTTAGGTTATAATACTACTGTTACAATCATCCTTTACCACTATTTGTATTAGGAGGCTGTTTCAAACGACAATATTTATTTAATTGATGACCGATTGATGACTGGATGGATGGATTGATTGGTTGGTCGGTTGGTTGTTTGATAGATCTTAACTCTTGCTGTGCCGATATCACAGGTGACAAACAATATACAGTGTAGGTTAAACATGTACCGTATTTGCCGGCGATAAGGCAGCAGCGCCGCACCCCCAACTTTGACATTTCGTAGAGGAAAAAAAACAAAAACGGACAGCCCATTTATATTTTACACTAGTGTAGGGTAAGGCTGTGCATAACAGTGTAATGAGGTACCCGAGTACACTCCCAGGCTTACAGGCGAATACTCGAGTATTCGGACGCCATGTTTTTTTATAATTTTTTTGAATTTTTTTGAATTTTTTTGAATTTTTTTGATTTTTTTTGAATTTTTTGATTTTTTGACTTTTTTTGATTTTTTTTTTCTTTTTTGACTTTTTTTGCCACTACCATACCAATCGGCAGTTTCTCAAATCCCTCGCCCAAAACGCATGCAATTTTACTTTGAGTTGCAGTTGAAGGCGCCGATTTAATAAGAATAATAACAGTAAACAATGCTGTTTTAAAAACCAAAGATGGCAGAATAATCCATTTTCCTCCAAGTCCAAACAGAAATCTGGACATTTGGTCCCAGTTTCTGAAAGGTGAGTTTGACAGTGCTTGAGTTGGGAAACATTTTTACCGACGGTACCATGCCAGCGGCTGCCGCTCTCCCTGGCACGGGTAAGCGTGGGCCTGGACATTTTTTTTTTTTTTTTAAATTTTTTTTTAAATTTTTTTTTTTTTTTGCGGCCGAATATTCGGGTACGAGAAATCGTACCCGAGTAGTTGTCAACCGTGCGGGTACTCGAGCATTCGACTACCCGTCGCAGCCTTAGTGTAGGGTTGCGGTTCTAACATATAATTCCTAGCACTCTTAACACAGAGGCAGCCCAGCAGACATGTTGTAGGATTGATAACTACTGGCTAACTGACCAGGTTTTTAATGTGTAAAAGCATTACAGCATTCTATGTAGCATTCCACATACATTCCATGCAAAGTAGAATAATTCAATAAATATTCATATAGTCCCATACAAGTATAAATCAACATCACAAAGTATTCTTGAATATTCAAACATAAACAAAGGGTATATATTGAATATTCATAGTATATGTAAATTATACTATATAAGCTTGACTGCATCAGGTGAACATTGAAACAAATGAGAGAGAGAGATAGACAGATGAAAGGATGGTGGATGAAAAGAGTGAATGTGAATGAGGGATGACCTATTAAATATGAAAGGGATGAATCATGGATATGAAGGGGAGTTTCAGAATTTCAAAATAAATCCCTACACTAGCTTATACATTTTGTATGTATGCATACATTTGAGGAAGATACTACATGTATATGTTTAGGATCATTAAATAAGGTATTACTGGTAATGCCCTTTTCTTTTATACATGTATGTACTTTCTACACAGATTAGTTACGTGTACTGAGTGCCCTTTTTAAAAGGTATTTTCAAATGAAAATCCATATTTCCCATAATTTTTTAGAAAAACATTTTAATTTGCTTGAGTTTATCAACTTTATATACCTGTATCATACCCGTGTCATGTACATGTACACTGGGTATTGCTTAAGTGGGTGATTTTGAGCTTTTGTAACCTACCAAATAGTTTAGATTGACCATACAATCTTTGGTTATATGACATAATTTGGAACAACCTCTGTTAAAATGAAAACGTGATGATTTGCAAACACACAGCAATGTAAATAGCAAGAGAAGAGGTTGAAAAATTGAAATGTGCTATTCTCACATCTATCTTTGCCCCTCATTTGAACTAGTTAAAGTATGAAAATGTCTGTTAACAGTTTAATGTAACATCCGAAACGTGCTAACAGCATAACAGAAAGTGCTGTTAAAATGGCTGAATAATTTTTATGAGTCACTTTTATTGAGATTTTTTCTGATAAATTACAATTAAGGATATACTAAAGCAGCCAGGAATGCCTTGCACCGCAAAGTGTGGCTTCAATATTTATGTTTTATAAGTCAATTTTGCAGAAAATTTAGATATTTTACGGAAAGTTTGAGTTTTTGCATCATATTTCTTCATATTTTTATATTTAGATCTAAATGAAATTATCAAAATAGTGGTTTTAACAGGAGTGTGCATTGTGAAATCGTAACTTGCACATATGATCGAAAATTAGTTGAAATTTGCAAACTATGTGTTAACAATCAAATAGTGTAACGTCCGAAACACCCTTCTTGAGTTTACACAAAATTATTGGATTTGAAAGACCCGATTTGTGTTTTGACTTGTGTTAAGACTTATAATAACTTATTTCATAATGATTTATTCACTCCAGATACCTTAAAATATGGATTATTATCATTTTATTGGTATTTTTTGTTTCGGACGTTACATTTGTTTCGGACGTTACAACTGTTAACGGAAAATTGGTTTTAACTATAAAATAGTATTGTAGCAATGTATTGTAGATTTCTTTGTTTTGGTGGGTAGCTGCCATGAGAAGTTAACAAAATGTTATGATAGATATATCCTGCTGTTCATATATTTTCTGCTACTTCAACCTTAAAATTGTTTCGGACGTTACAAAACTGTTTACGGAAAATGAGACGACTTTTTCATATTTTGAGTATATTTCTAACATAAGCGCTACTATAATTAAATTATATTTTCTTTTAATATAATCACTTGGAGCAACTAATAAACTTACTCAAACCATATACAATCTCATTAATTTGTTGTTCTAGTGGGTTAAATGAGGGTCTACATTGTTTACGGAAAATGTAACGTCCGAAACGCCATTTTCAATTGCACTTTTCCATTAAAATAGGGGAGTTGATTCAGATTACTGTTAAGTTTCTTTAAGATCCACTCATGCTCATTAATCATCAATAGAAAAAAAACATATTGTTTGTGGCTATATATTTTTTTCAGCTCCGACCAAAATGGCATGTCAATTTTGTTACAAAATTCCGTAAACAATTTGCTGTTCAGGGATACCTCATGCGCATAAAGCAACGATGAAATTTTTTCGTTAAGCTATGGGAGGTTAACCTAGGTCCATGCTACTAAAAAAAGTTGTTACTGATTTCTAGTTCTTTATCTTTGGAAAGTTTCAGGCTCTCAAAGGGCCATTTAGGTATTTGGTCATAGTTAAAAAAACCAGTGCCATAAGCTATGATTGTAAAAATCTAAAAGAAAAAAGAAGTAGTGTGAATTACAAAGTTTCAACTTTCACTTTAACATTTCATCACTTTCTGTGTTATTTATTTGGGAAACCAACTACACGATGTGCCAGACTAGTGGAGCCATCACTCAACACGTGGCCTTGGTCGATGATACATTACAGACAATCCAATCTTATCAAAATGCTAATGTCTCCCCTTTGTTCAGCTCCGATCCCTCCTTGGCGGCCTAGCCCTTTCATGTTTGCGCGCGCTCCCTATCAGACATTTCCCTCTCTCTCTCTCTCTCTCTTGCGCTGTCTCTTTCGTGAAGTTATCTCTTCCCCCCCCCCCCCCTGAAAAGATAAGCGTGGGGAAAACCTCTCTCTCTCGCTCTCTTCTCTGTCACATTCACCTGAGGTCATTCACTCGGCCCATAAATGGCTTTGTTTTTGTTTACATTAGCTCAGAGGGGCAGGAGCTTCATAAGTCATGAATGAACTGATCTACTTTCTAATCTCTGTTTATGTGTGGTTACTAAGCAACTATGCAGTCAATCAAAATGTTCACATTCAGTTGTGGCTGCATGTTTTCACATCGCTCAATAAAAGCTCACCGAGATTCAGATTAACCAAATTCAGATATTCAACAATCATTTTTAACATTAAAGTATGATATAGTGAGATCCTACTCAAACTCGTGAATTTCTCATTTTTAAAGAACAATTTCCAGCAAATTACAAATAATAACTGGCCATGTTAATGACGCGGGCGTATAAACACGTCGGCAGCTCTTCAGACTTTCTATTTGAGACAGAGAATTTATTTTACTCGAATATAAAGTAAAAGACTTGCAGAAATTTGAGTACTGCAATTTTTGTGAAAATAAGAAAATGCAATATTGTTTTTAATATAAGGAAAATAATTACAGCTTTAAATACATGACTTGGTCTAGCCCGATCAAAATCTTAACAACTAGGATCGTTTTTTTTTTTTTTTTTTTCGTAACATTTGATAACAAATTTCACAAATTCCAACATAGACCTAGACTACTTGTATAAACATTGATAATTTAGATTATTTAGTGCAAATGTAAATATGACAATGACCCGGAATATAATACAGGGATAAAAAATTAATCAAATTACTCCTTATACTTGTAAACTTATTTTTTTAAATTAATCATTAAAAAAAAAAAAAAAAAAAAAAAAAAAAAAAATCGAAATCTTTACTTTTTTTTTTTTTTTTTTTTGTGGGGGGGGGGGGGTCAAATTTCTCCTCGGGTCGCGCCACGCCTTTTTAATTTCTTGGCGAGAGCCCTGTATTCACCTATTTGGTAGAGATTTAAGACGAGTTTACTGCTTAGGAATTAAAGTCAAATCCTGCACGTATGAATAGGCGGATGCATTATATTGTCATCAGATAAGGTACAGGAGCAGTTTTGTAAAACAAATAGGTCTAGAACTATGATAGTACTTATCATAGATGTGTGTGACTGCCTCAAAAAATGATACAGTACCAGTTAAACATTTTATGTTGTAAAATATCAAA
Source organism: Strongylocentrotus droebachiensis (assembly GCA_035222895.1). NCBI lineage: Eukaryota > Metazoa > Echinodermata > Echinoidea > Camarodonta > Strongylocentrotidae > Strongylocentrotus > Strongylocentrotus droebachiensis. Next base: position 135,195 of record JAVYIG010002440.1, on the reverse strand, counting down.
CTTGAATGAGAACATGCAAGCGCGCTTCCTCTATAATATTTTGGCGAGTGATGCGGCTCTTGCATGAACTTTCGTGAAGCGAGCAGAATCGGGAGGTAAGACCAAGCCGCTGCTCTAGGCGCTGCTTGCTTGTGATGGAATGTATGTGCGCTAGTTATTATGTTTATCGGCAATTGCAAGAGAATGAAAGCGGCGTTGCCAGCTAAGAAAAACAACTAACAAAGACTTGCTCCTGACTACCGGTGTCAGAATTGGTAGATGAAGGATCTTCAGGGCCAAGGAAGGCGAAAGACATGGGAAAAAGGAAGAAGAAACCATCGGGAGATCGCTGTAGTGTATGGTAATGAACTGTGCATGGGTAGACAGCTACTGTTCACTCCGTGCCTGGGCCGATTTCAACACCAAAACAAAAATTACATGGTGAAAATATCGACTAATAGCACATCGTTGGCATGTATATGTCATAATTTTTAAAAGGGGAATTGATATTAATACTATGAAGTACTAGGGGAAGGTAAAGAATTGTACATAGAATTATGATTTATTAGACTTTTCAGCCTTTGAAACAAAAATATGCAGAAAATCGTATCACTCTGCACATGTTTGCTATGGAACATCCGGGTACGTGAATATACTCTTTCCCGGACGTGAGGTCATAAATAGTAGACCAGCGCCGTGACTGATTTTCTATGCAAAGAGAGGCGGATATTTTCGACATTTCAATTGAGGATTTCAAGTAGACAGAATTTTGTTGTGATATACTAAGTAATTGAAAAACTTAAAAATAACATATACTTGTCGTAGGTAACAAATTAAGGGACATTTATTTGCTTAGAGTATCAACTTTAAAGAAATGACCCAAACACATGATACCAGATGGTTATTTCTATCTATGCTGGCTAGACGGTAGACCTAGATCTAGAATCTGTGCGTGCTAGATCTAGGCCTAGACCTACTAAATAAAGAAGATTTAAGTATCTAGACCTACTTGGATACCGCACCAATCATTATACTCACTGGAAATGTATCATTATCAGGGCACTCAAGCAAAGCATATATACTGAGTCAACGCAAGCATATTGAAATCTACTCTAGCCCTGCACTACGTCCGTGCTTGTTGTGTTCATCTCTTCAGAAAGGTCCGCTAGGAACTATAACTGGAAGTATAACTTGGCGTGACAAGTGTATAAATATTTTTTTTGAAGGGGTTATGCTATTTGGTTTAATTATTGGGTTGCAGATTTGAAGACTGTGCTGGATTTGATGTCCACGTTTGGTTGAGGTACAGGTTAGGTCATTCCAGAGTTTTACAACTTCAGGGAAGAAGGATTCTGCAAATGGTGTTGATGAGCACTGAAAGATGGTTAACTTTTGGTTCCCAGTTTAGCTGTATGATAGCTGCCATCGGGATTATCTCTACAAGTAACTGTTTATCACGTGTCCGCCTACTTCTTGATCCTTTCCTCTGGAGATAATCTTCTAGTGGGATATCTAGTTCTGCATTAATCATCTTGTGGAGTGAAGTTATCCTTTGGATGAGGCGTCTTCTCTCTAATGTTATCCCATTTCAGTGTTGTCAGCATTTTGGTTACACTGGACCGGGGAGTGAAGTCACCCAACACGAACCTTGCTGCCCTTCGCTGCACTTTTTGCAGAAGATCCCTTTTTTTCTTTGTTCCGGGGTTCCATGCCGAGCTGGCATATTCTAAATGCGTTGAACTATTGTCTTGTAGAGATTCTCTTTCACAGTTCTTGAGCAGGAGGAGAAATTCCTTTTAAGGAAATTAAGCATCTTTGTTGCTTTAGTTGCAGCATTGCTGGACTGCCTGTCCCATTTTAAATTATTTTGGATGACTCCCAAGCACTAATTCTCTTTAACCTCTTCAAAGGGGCTATCTATAATCTGGTAGTCAGTCTTCCCAGGATTTTGTTTTCTGGAGACCCTCATTACTTTACTCTTTGATGAGATGAATTTCATACCCCACTTCCTTGACCATTCAAAGATCCCGGGTTCGACTCCCACCTAGACGGATGACTGAAGCCTGCGTTGTGTGTTAACGTGCCCCTCCCCTTGTTTCCTAGGCGTAGGCTATGTTAACTGGTAAACACTCCATCCCTCGGATAGGACGTTAAATGGAGGCCCTGTGTAGAGGAGAGTCACCACCTTTGCACGTTAAGAATCCACTGCACTATTTGTATAAGAGTAGGGGGAAACCCCGATGTAGTGGTCCACCTGCACACCCCAGTATAGTGCGACAATACTCTGTAAAGAGGTATGTACTCTAATTGGAAGAAGAAGAAGAAGAAGGGGCAAATAATGATAATGACTAGTAAAAACATATACACTGTAAGGCCATTAAAAAAAAAATACATGTTTAGCGTTCCTTTTTGGGGGCCGCCTCCTTTAAAAAACAATGTTAATTTTTTTTATTTTTAAAGCTGGCGGTTATCTTGAAAAATAGCCCGACTGTCAGGGAAAATGTACCGAGAGGCCATTTCGAGCAGCCATATTGAAGGGAAAAAAAAGGGTTTCCTCCTTCCTATTTTTCAAAAAGGCAGGACGCTAAACATTTTTTATTTTAAATTTGGCCTAAGGACCAACTTTTAGCTAAATCTGTCCGAATTATGTAGTTGCTGCACACAATGAGATCAGCAATTTCACACTGATTATGGTGTCTATCTTTTTTGTTTCTCCAGGTCTCTCTTGTCGGTGATCAAACAGTTGCCATGTTTTATATCTGAACTTGAAAACCTTCCAATCAATGTCAAAGATGAAATCCTTCATCTGATGTCCAAGAGAGGTCTAGTCACAGACACCAATGTAGCAAAGGTTAGTCAATCTTCTTTTGATATAAAGATCCACTTAGACTTTCTAAGAGTGACATAAAATAAAAGCTTTTGATAAAGATACACTTAGATTTTCTAACGGTGACATATAATAAAGCTCATTCAGATATGATGCAGCAAAACTGGCGCGCGTTTTTTTTGGCGGTGTTTATTTTTAAAGGGAAATCCAACCTTGTTAACAAACTTGTCTGGAATAAAGCAGACAAATCTAAGAAGAAGCATACTGATGAAAGTTTGAATGAAATCGGTCAGAAAAATAGAAAGTTACAATTTTTGAAAGTTGCAATCACTATAGGTATGGGCCCTTCAAATTGGCTGACCTGATAATGTCTATGTGATGTAGTGGCAGTCAACTTTCCCATTTGCTCTAATACACAAAAGGACTAAAATTTCAACTTTTCATAAATGTATGACTCTGGATGGACTTTTCTTTTTAGAGGACCTGTAATAATGTACTCTCCATGATATATTTTGAGTAGTGCACCGAGGGTGAGGGCACTTAGTAGGAGAAAAACAGAAATAAGTGATTTTTGTACACGACAAATGGGAGAGTAATCCGTCACTACGTCACAATCCACTGACAAATTTGCCGATTTGAGATTCGCATAGCTATAGTGATCTCAAATTTTAAAACACTCATAACTTTCTTAATAGTGGTCCGATTTATTTCAAACTTTCGCCATTCTGTTTCTCTGATTTTTCTGCTTCCATTCAAATGAACTTATTAGATGGGTTGGATTGCCCTTTAAAGGGACTATGTCCCATTTGCAGGCCAAAAAATGAAAAAGTTAAATTCCAACTGCATTTGAAAGATAATACTAATTTAGAACTTCCCTAAAAAAGGTGGGGCTTGAAAATGTCTTCAAGTGGGAAAATAACGACTATTAGTTGTCAAATCGACTTTAGGGCTATAGAGCCCAAAAGTAATAGTCTTGATTTTCAGACAATTGTACCGAATGGTCATACGTTTTATGCTGCGCAAAGATTCAATCAGTTTAATCTTGGCCATCACAAGAAGTGGGTTATTGATGTAGACAAATGCTCATGTACCCTTTACAACTCTTTTGATGTATGTTATTACCAAAGAAGAAAAAAGGCCAGTCAGTCACTCAATAGTGTCTGACAGTGAAGTCTAGCAAGTAAACGGTTTTCCTTGCATAATTTGAATATGAGGACACTGCTAACGTTTAAATTTCACAGATAGGACATACATGACATATTCATAATTCCTGCAAAGTTCTACAGCATTTGAGGTTGGCTGCAAAAGGGACATAGTACCTTTAAGTTAAGTGTATTACACTTCACATTTCTGTATCTTATAACACAGAGCTCCGTGAATACTCGCAAGTCCTTTGTTGCACACAGTTAATTGCCATTGATTTTGTAACTATTTCAACAAAAATGCTGCGGTTTACTGCCCCATATCTGAACAATTTAAGGGATAGTTGTGTTCTTGTTTCAGACCGCAAAGGCCTTCAAAGTGCATGGTTATTGCTCTCATTCTTATTTATGACATTTCTAGTGCCCTTTTACCTAAAACCTAAAATTGCCATGAAGGTAATTTTAGACCCCAAAATGTGATAATTTAGATTAAATTCGATCCCACCTATTCAGCTCCACTTTAAAAAAAAATACGGTGACTGTTAATTAATGAATTAATTAATAATAACAAAACACGGCCAGCTGGTTGGCGTATCATAACCAACACGCAAAACCCAACAAAAAGCCAATATTGGCATTGGCTGGAATAGAACGAATAAGGCACTACCGGTATCTCTTTTTTTAACGGCTGGTTAGGAATTACCAAATATTTGTGGGGCTCCACAAATATTAGAAATTGTTATATTTATGGATATTTCAGCTGTCTCTGAACCGATTTTGATCAAACAGATGATCACATCATTTAAATTGTATATTCTTTCAAATTTGACACTCAGTTTTTCATTATCTCACCAAAACAAATATTTTGTGTAGCGCCCTCTGCAACAAAACTCAACTATCCCTTATGTGTTATTTCTAAAATATTAGGCACTGAATTTAGAGTAAAGTTTTGTTTAGTAGAGGTGTAATCTAGTCTGGACATGTTCATTCTTTAGGTCTCAAGCCAGTACAATCTAACATTCTTGGTGCTATTTCCAAGTTTGGAAAGTTATTTAAAAAAAAGAAAGACAAGGGCAAAGGACAAAAGACAAAGGACAAGGGTGCAAACAGTGCCTGGAATATAAATACATGTATGTCAATGCTTACTTTTCAATTTTAAAAAGTGCTTTCACACTTCAAAATTTCTGCTGAGGAGCCTGGTCGTGTAAAAAGCCTTACCTATATATATGGGTGTATAGTGTACATGTATATATGATTGTTTATGTAATTGTTAAGTTAGAAAAGGAAATATGCGAGACGTCGTCTTCAAATTCTGCCTTGTAGGCCCCAAAAATGAACAAGTTCAATTCCAACGGCATTTGAAAGAGAATTAATACTAATTAAGAACTTCCCTCATAACAAAACTGCTTGAAAATGTATTTTAATGGGAAAATAACGAGCATTAGTTGTTGAATCAACTTTAGTGATTGCAATTAGTAATAGTCTGATTTTCAGACCCTTGTACCGAATCGTCGTACATTTTGTGCTGCGCGATGATTCAATCAGTTTAATTTTGGCCATTACAAGAAGTGGGTTATTGATGTACTGTAGGCTACATGTAGACAAATGCTCTTGTACCCTTTACAGCTCATTTTATGTATGTTATTACCAAAGAAAAAAAAAGAAGTCAGTCAGTCAGCAATTTGAATATAAGGACACTGCTAATAATGTTTAAATTTTACAGATAGGACATACTTGACATGTTAATAATTCCTGCAAAGTTCTACAGAATTTGATGTTGGCTGCACATGGGACATACTGTACATGTACTACATGTACATATGTACCGTTAAAAGTAATACACAGTTTTGGGAAATTTTGAAAATTGGGTGGATAGTGATTTTTACAATTTTGATATATTTGGATGGTCCTGTGGATGTATTATAAGCAATAGAAAATTTAGCCCCTAAAACACTTCTGCTTTTGAGAAAAATTGAATATACAAATTTACCGGTGCTCCCTGTAAATTTTGATAAATTTCTTATTGCGCCTACATGTACTGCCGTACAATGGTAGCTGCGACCATGAAAATCTCAGAATACGTGGGTGTGATATATAATTTCCAAACGGGAATAGCTAATCGGTCGATTTTAGTCAAGAAACATTGTTTTAAAGCTAATAATATCTTGACCTTGAGAGGGAGCTATACAACATAAAGAGTTTATTATTTACAATTGTATAACTTTAGACTCAATTTCAAACGCGACAACGATCACTGAATATTGTAGGATCGCATATGCTTCCAATATGTTCATTTGAACCAAATTCATGACCCCATACCAAAACTTTGTATTACCTTTAAGTCCTACTTTTGTGTTAAAATAAAATGCTAAAACAGCTACATGTATTTCTCAATCTAGATGATTATTGTATTGTTTTTATAGAAATATCTTTGACCCAGCATTCATCCATGGACAAATTCTGATATCCTTGTAGAGGTGTTGTGGTCCAGTGGATAAAGTCTCCAGACTGTGAACCACAAGGTACAGTGTTTGAATCCCAGTGGCAGCAACAAATGTCCTTTGGCAAGGCATTAATCTACATTTGCCACACTCCACCCAGGTGAGGTAAATGGGTACCTGGCAGGAAATGAATTCCTTAAAATGCTCGAGGCGCTGTAATGGCAGCTGTGCTAAAGCATAGTTGATGATAATGGAGTGCCAGGAGAGCCAATGTGTTAAACATGAGCGATATACAAGACTTCATTATTATTATTAGTAGTAGTAGTAGTAGCAGTTGCACTGGCGTACTGAAGAGGGGGCTTGGGGGCCCCTCCCCCATTTAAATTTTGAACAACATGGTTTATTTCTAATTTGATACCAGTGATTTACAAATTTTGCTGAAATGGCATGATTTTTCCCTGAGCATCCGGGGTCTCTGCCCACTGGACCCCATCAGGGTCATAAGGCGGGCCCCTGGATGCTCATCTGACCGTAATTTAATGCCTAAAACTCCTGAGCTCCCTGGCATTCTGCCCTCTTGACCCCACTCCATTTAGTGACCTGCCAGTGTCACAAATAAGGTATCAAAATATGCACATCTGACCGTGATTAAATGCATAAAACCCCTGAGCTTCTGGGGCTCTGCCCCCTGTACCCCACTAGGGGTCCTAAGGCGGGCCCCTGAATGCAAATATTATTATAATTAAATGCCTTAAACCCCTGAGCTCTCCCCTTAAAGCTCCCAGGCCAATTTACTCTCCACTTTCTTCACTCGCTTAGCTGTTCCTGATCGTAAATACTTTAGCCCCCCCCCCCTCCCCACTTTAAAAAACGTTCTGTGGGGCTTGCATGTAGAGTGGTGGTGATACAGATTTTTTCTGCCCCCCCCCCCCCCCAAATGATTTTGCTCATTACTCCACTGAGTAGACAAGAAGAAGTAGTAAATTAAATAAATTATTATTATTGTTATTATTATCAATGTCATTATCATTGTTATTATCATTATTATTGTTGTTATTAGAAGTATTATTATCCCCTCGCCGACAAAGTCGGAGGGGATACATGTACGCTGCCGTCTGTCCTTCCGTCCATTCGTAACAAATCTGGTTTTCGTTTGATAACTTTAGTAATGTGTGACAGATTTTAATGAAATTTGATATGAAGGTACCATACATAGTATTAAAACACAGCCTAAGTTTGATTTCAGAGTATGTAGGTCAAAGTTCATAGCTCTTTAAATATGCGAAAATAGCTAATTATGTATCCGAAAATGTGGTTTCTGTCGATAACTTTACTACCTATCCTCTCCATCCGGCGCTAAGATAAGAAAGATTACCAACAGTCTTTTTCAAGACTACCGACTGTCCTTTTCAGGACTACACACACTCAAGAAAGAAAGATTACCGACAGTCCTTTTCAGGACTCCCCAATCCTCCCCCCTCTCTCACATGGTGCAACCGCAAGCCTACTGTATAATTTTAGTGATGTTTGACTGATTTTAATGAAATTTAAGTACCGGTATGTAGGTTAAAGTATGCACAAATAGCTAATTATGTATCCAAAAATGTGGTTTCCGTTTGATAACTTTAGTAATTGTTGACGGATCTTATTGAAATTTGATATCGAAATACAGCCAACATGTAAGTTTGATTTTGTAGTATGTTGGTCAAAACCCATAGCTCATTAAATATGCAGAAATACCTAATAATATACCGGTATGCAAAAATGTGGTTCAATAACGTAAGTAATGTTGTTGAATATGTAAAGGTCAAAGATCACAGCTCGTGCATTGCTAATTAAAAATTGATAATTATGTACATGAGAAATAGCTACAGTAATTATGCAAAAATGTGGTTTCCGTTTGATAACTTAAGTAACGTTGGGTGGATTTTGATAGAATTTCTGACGTATATAGGCCATTTGTACCCGGTGAGGGGATGCTACGTTTTGCGTTGACTTGTTATCATCATCACCATCACCATCACCATCATTACCATCATCATCATCATCACCATCACCATCATCACTACCATCATCATCATCATCATCATCGTCATTATCATCTTTATTAATACTATTACTATATTCCTAGGTTGTCCATAAAAGGACGAGGATCCTTGATCTGAGCGAGTCATCTGTGAGTGACAGGGCTCTCCTGAGACTAGGAGTCTGCAGAAACTTGAGGAAGATTGATCTCAATTCATCCAAAGGAGAGAGGGCTGAGATTACTGACCAAGGTAAGATAAGCCTTTACTTCTGTAGAGGTGTCGTGGTCGAGTGGATATGTCACCGGACTGTGGATCACAAGGTCTGCGGTTCAAGTCCCGCCGCAGCACTAATGTCCTTTGGCAAGACATTGATCTACATTTGCCACTCTCCACCCAAGTGTTAAGTGGGTACCCGGTAGGATGCGAAAGATAATAAGGTTTAGATGAGCAAGTGTGCGCTTGTAAAAATGACGCCTGGCTGGAATGCTCCCCAGGGAGTGGAGAATGTGCATACATTGTGTGCGGGTAAGCCTGAATCCGATGACTGCAGAAATATCTGTAAGGCGCTTTGAGAGGGCCTGCGGTCGTGAAAAGCGCTATAAGAGCGAACCATTACTATTATTATTACTTTTCGAAGATCGCTTCTTTGCCACACTTGCAGGTCAGCACAAAACAACGACGAAAGGATTGGTTAGTGACAAGCTGTTTAGAAAGACCACATTTTTTGTATCCATTGAAAATCGTTCTCATTGAAATGTGTAGTGAAAAAAATCTGCATTAAACAATTAGGCCTGAGTCAAAACGTTTCCCATCCGGTCCCAAACCTATCGCCGCCTGGTCCCCACCCGGTCCCCGACTGTCACGCCAAAACCTGGGTTTGAATATTTGAGTTTCGGGATTTTGGAAATTAAATTTCGCACTTATAAATTGTAATAAAGAACTTTAAATATACAATTCACAAACTTAAATTTCAATTTAATTAAATATATATATGCTTTAGTAATGAATGGATATTGTTTTGGTTGACGGTAGGTCTTTTTATCACTCTAAAATTGAAGCTGCAAGGAAGGAGTCACGCTTCAGAAGTCAAAATATGATGTGGGTCTTAGATCACTTAGTATTTTCCTCTCTGCTGCATGCTGCCATCTACAGTCTACTAGTGCAAGACAGCGTCTCATTTCAAAATGATGGCTAGCTGAACTCTATATCAAGTGTGTGTGTAGCTCATGAAATATCATTATTTCTGTGAGATATTATGAACATCTATAGTATTGTTTGTCAAAGCAAAGTATTGCTTCACAGTGATTTTTTTGTGCTGTAGTCTCTTGAAGTCTTATGTGATATTTTTAGTTGGTTTAATGCTAATTGTTTCGATCAGTTCAGACTTCCATCTTTGTGTATGATGATGTAGGGCTGTATCCACGCTAGACATCAAGCATGAAAAACTTGATACACGCATTTTTAGAACTAACAAAAGGCACTTCGATGTTGTTTCAAGAGCTTTAATTTATCTTCCTTTATCATAATATCATGGGTAAGCCATTATTTTGATAACATTTTAATCTTGATAGTCTGATCAGCATTCTGGTCTTGTATGTGGTACTATCATAACTTGCAGTCTTTGTTGAGTCATATTTTGATTTCCGTTTCTGAAAGTGCTCAGTACCGCAAAGCGTGACTCCTTCCTACATTCCTTAATATTAGAAACTAAACAAAATTGTAGCTGTCCATCTACATAATTTTATTTTCTCCGAAAAATTACATACCCCACAGAATTGATTTTTTAATTGATTTGAATGCAGTAACTGTCTTTTCCGTCGCATTATTAGTTCAGCATTTTTTAATCTTAACTCCCGTCGCTACATGCACACAATTTTTGGTGTGGGGAAAATTCCTGTTCGGGGACCAGGTACCCGCCCCAAATTTTCAAGTCAAACCCGGGTTTGGCAAAACCTGTAATGACTCCGGTCTAACAACAACCACTTGAGCGCAAAGACCACTTTCCTTGTCTCCCTTGAGTAGTCTTTAGATACAAGTTCACTGTACTCCATACTCTTATCAAAAGGCAGTCGAACCGTTTTCAACTTTTCATAATGCAAAAATTAAGAGAAACAAAATGGCGAAATTTGAAATAAACCGGACCAATGATAAGGGACTTAATGTTTGAATCATGATGTTGTTAAATCTATGGAAATCACATATTGGTAATTTAAAAAATTCATACCTTTCTTATTTGTTGTCCAATTTCATCCAAACTAGCACTGCTTCTCTGATATTTCTGCTTTCTTTTAAAATAAATTTCTGCCAAGGTGAGATTTTCCTTTTCACTAGGGATCCAAGCCTTGGCCACATCCTGCCCTTATTTGAGTATTGTGTATCTGCGTCGTTGTGTAAGCCTTGAAGATCCATCCACCATAGCCTTAGCTCAGTCGTGTCATCGGCTCTTGGAGCTCAACCTCGGAGGCTGCATTAGACTGACGGACGCCTCTCTACAAGCTATCGGGCAGAACTGCAGAATGCTCAAGAGTTTGAATATCTCCAGAACTAAGGTCAGATTTAAATTCAAATTCATCATCATAATTGTTCATGTATGTAGATTAATGACTAACGACAAAAAGCATAATGGGAAAGTAATTATTAAAGGTACTATGTTCCATTTGCAGGCCGAAAATTGAAAGATAATACCGTAATTAACGGTGTAAAAACCGCACCGCCGAAAAAAATTCAAAGTCGGCGGTGCGGTTTATACACGGTACACCCAAAAAAAAAATCAATCTGTGTTTTGACTCACCACCTTGTGGTGAACCACAAGGTTCTATCCTAGGTCCTCTACTTTTTTTTAATTTACATTAATGATCTTACACATTCAGCTGCACCTCGCAGTTAAATGAAAGGCCTTCCCGCGTGGGTTTTTTAACACGGACCTGGCTTGCTGCCGACAGAGTCGGCAAAAAAAAAAAAAAGAGGTGCGGTTAATACACGAGGGCGGTTTATACAACTTTAATTACGGTACTTATAGAACTTCCCTCGAAAACAAAAGGGCTTGAAAATGTCTTCTAGTTGGAAAATAATGAGCATTAGTTGTCGAATCGACTTTAGTCATTGCAATCATTTCAGTATAAAGAGTCTGACATATTCTTAGTTCCTGCAAAGTTCTACAGAATTTGATGTTGCCTGCAAATGGGACAGAGTACCTTTAACACATCTATGCAATTCTCTCTATTTTGTTTCGTAGTCGAGTGGTCTGATCACTTGACTGGAAATGCATAGGTCGTGGGATCGAGCCCCGGTACAGTACTTATGTTTTTGAGTAAGGCATTTTATCTACATTGCTCCTCTCCACCCAAGTGTTACATGGGTACCATGTAGGATGTGAATGTTGTTGTGGTTGGAATAGCTTTAATACGTGCACCCTTAAAAAAAAAGGCGTCAAGCTGGAATGCTCCTCAAGGAGTAGAGAATGTGCAGTACAGTAATTTAATCCAGTAACTGGGGTAGTAATAATAATACTGTAAGCGCTTTGGTCAGTTAATGGAAAAGCGCTATTTAAGTCACTGGTATTATTGTTGTTCTTGTTATTATGATTGTTATTATTTTGATTATTATTATTATTATGTATTATTATTAATAGCAGTAGAAGTAGTACACCGTAGTAGTATTAGCATTATTGTTATTTTCATCATCATCACCATCATTATTATTATTGATTTTGTTACACAACAGGTAACTGACGAGGGTATATTCAGCCTGTGTAACGGTTTATGCAAACAATCATTGTCTGAGCTTCACCTGTACAACTGTATCCATCTCTCAGACGATGCTGTCGAGGCTGTGGTAGAATTCTGTCCCAAGATTGCTATTCTTATCTTCCATGGATGCCCATGCATTACAGGTAGAAGCAGTCTTAGGGTGATAAGTATATTACGAAAAGCTCTCGTTAAAACTATACCTGCCACTATAACACAGGAACCAATGTAAATCAGGTGGGGTATCACAACCCCACTTTCGTTTCTCCTGTTAAAACTTTGACAGAGCCACTTTACCCCACCACTATAACACAGGAACCAATGTAAATCAGGTGAGGTATAACGAACCCACTTTCGTTTTTCTCGTTAAAACTTGGACAGAGCCACTATACCACCACTATAACACAGGAACCAATGTAAATCAGGTGGGGTATCACGACCCCACTTTCGTTTCTCTTGTTAAAACTTGGACAGAGCCTTGCAGCTATGCGTGAGAGATCATGTTTTTGGATTGCAGCTGTACTCTTCATCATCTTACGTAATAGTGTAAACAAACTTGTACTTGGGCTCTGGCTGAAAGGAATATATATTTTGCTTGTTTTAAGATATTTTCATGTCCAAAATTCACTCATAATTTAGATGAAGACCAAAATGAAAGTTCAAATGAAGCAAAATGACCCAGAATTGGCGATTTAACAACAATTTTAACTCTGAAATCTATCACTCTTTCTCCCTTCCTCTCTCCCTCTATCACGCTTATCTCTCTCTCTCTATCACGCTTATCTCTCTCTCCCTCTCTATGACCCCTTCAAAGTCTGGCGGGGGGATTACATTGGACAGCGCTTGTGTTTACTTTAGGCTTAATGCTATCTCAGCTCTAAAAGTGTTGATAGTCAAATGGGGGTTTCAATTTTAAAGGCAGGCTTTACTACTTCAGCTAAAAGGGATTAGACCACCCAGCGAGCCAGCGAGGTCAGTGTGACATTACTCAGCTCTCATTTAACATAAGAAAAAGAGGATCATGGGGGACCAACAGGCACAGATTGGGGAAGTTTTCTATATAGAGGGAGCAAGTAGTTACAAGTAGGACAGTGTGCCTTTAAACGAAGAGTTTACGTCATGAATTAAGTATATGATTTATTGTCCATATAAGGAAATTTGATTTCCACTGGTTGGTACATGTACATTTACAAGTAATACAATATACAAATCCCCCTCTAAAGTGTTGGGAGCCCCAAATTCGCTAATTTGATGGCAACATTTCACTTAAATTGTGTAACGATGTGAAAGAGGCTGTCATTTAACACTCAGCTCTGCAAGGATTTGAAAAACAAAAGTTTGAAGACAAAAATTGATGAAAGAATACAAAACTTGGGTTTTATGTTGTACTAAAATCTTCAGTTGTTTGGAACTAAATCAGAGCAGCAGGTCAATGGAGCTTGAGAAAAAGCTTAGTAGGAATAGAAAGAAAGAAATGAAGTTTTGAAGTTCATTAAACAAATTGAAAAATGTAAATGCCCCCCTCCCTGACAATTATCCGCATCTTGATTAAAGGTATTTTAAGGGGGAAATTATCTGGCAGGAGGAATGTATAGGCAGTAAACCTGATTCCATTCTCTCTGTTTCATTTTATCTGCAGTGAGGTCAAGACAAGCCTTAGAGATGATACAAGAATCTGGACCCAAGATAAAACAGGTGACCTGGACCATCTACTGATCTCATCATGTGATAAGTCATCGACTCATCATGTGACTGGTTTAAGATGAAAACAGTGACATGGACCATCTACTGATCTGACGTGAGTGTCATGTGACTCATGTAATTAGTCATGTGACTTGTCACATGACTGGCTTTAAAGTACTATGTCCCATTTGCAGGCCCAAAATATGAAAAGGTTAAATTCCAACGGCATTTGAAGGATAATACTAATTTAGAACTTCCCTAAAAAAGGGGGGCTTGAAAATGTATTTAAGTGGGAAAATAACGACTATTAGTTGTCAAATTGACTTAAGAGCTATAGAGTCAGTAATTAAAAGTCTGATTTTCAGACTATGGTACCGAATGGTCGTACGTGTTATGCTGCGCAGTTTTGGCCATTACAAGTACCCTTTACAGCTCATTTTATGTATGTTATTACCAAAGAAGAAAAAAGCCAGTCAGTCACTCAATAGTGTCTGACAGTAAAGTCTAGCAGGTAAACAGGTTTCCTTGCATAATTTGAATATTATGACACTGCTAACGTTTGCTAAATTTCACAGATAGGACATACATGACATATTCATAATTCCTGCAAAGTTCTACAGAATTTGATGTTGGCTGCAAAAGGGACATAGTATCTTTAAGACGAGACGGTTTACAGGTGACATGAACCATCTACTGATCATATGTGAATAGTCATATGACTTGCTTTCAATATAATTAGGGGGAACTCTAAAATGACCCAGTTATATGGACCGTCTAATGATCTCAGATTGGATTATGGTATGTTGCTGATGATACCTGTCTGTGGGACTACGCGGTTATTGAGAATAGAGTACCGAAGCTGTGATGTCATAAAAATCAATCTTGAGAATTTCTCAATTTTTTCTAAACAAGAGCATCAAAAACAATGTCCAAATGTCAAAAATTGATTGAATATGTTAAATATTGGCTGTGATATGACCATCTGAATGAATATATTTCCCATAGGAACTCAGTGTTATATGCTCTGGCTCCTAGGAGCCAGAGCGTATAACACTGAGTTCCCATAGGCAATCTTTTTATTCAGATGGTCATATCTCAGCCAATACTTAACATACCGGTATTCAATTGTTTTTCAACATTTGGACATTATTTTCGATGCTCTTTCGGAAAATGAAGAAAAAATGGAACTAAATCTTGTGTTATCTTTTTTTTAAAGCTGATCATATCCTGCCGCTGAGCTTTAACAACACCTTAAATAAATTCGCTGACTTTTGTACGCTTGTTTGGATTATTTGTACCAATTTGGATGTTTTGTTATGAGACTTGTTATATGATTCTACCTAAAACTTTGTTCTTTTTCAAATGTTACTGCTTCTATATTTATGCCTCTGCTACAAAGTAGCCGGAGTCATTATGTTTTTGAGTTGTCCGTGCGTACGTACGTCCCGTTCTCGTGATCGCTTTATCTCAAGAACCGATTGATGGATTCCAGCTAATTTTATGTCATGTATGTATCTTGCAGAGCCAATGAACTGATTAGATTTAGGGGTCACAAAGTCAAAGGTCGCAGGGCGCATTATGTATGCAAGAATAGCTCGTGATTGGTTATAAATCTCGAAGAACCAATTGATGGATTACTATCAAACTCAGGACATGTATGTATCTGGCAGAGCCAATGAACTGATTAGATTTATTTAAATTTGTATATATGAAAAATATCTTGTAATCACAATATTCTGAGAACCTGTTAATGTATTACAATCAAACTTGAATTCTAAAAATTGCTTGTTTTGGCTTGTAAAATCACTCTATGGCGGAGGCATCATTTTCGACTCCGCGCAGTCGAAGATCCATGTTGTTTTCTCCATGTGTGTGTGTGTGTGCTATCTGATGTATTTAAAGTATATGGTTTGATTCTGAGCTGTTTCACTTCAAATATTGCAGTGTCTTTGACTTGCTGTAGAAAGTAGAAACAAGAATAAGAAAGTATCATACATGTCCAATGATACTGACCACTTTGTCCTACTATTTCTCAAATTCCTTTTTGTGAATATTACTGAAATGTGAGGAACTTGAAGATAATTCTCCCCTTCCTCCTTGAACGAGTTAGGGCTATGTTAACCCTACCATCCCTCATTAAAGTGATACTGCAGCTCATGAAGTATGACATATACATGTAGGTCATGTTTTACCTGGGGGTGTTTCACAAAGATCCTAAGTCAAACCTAACTCTAAGTTGGACTTAAACATTATGGAGAGCCATTTGTAGTCTTAAAATAAAATATATTTGAAAGCAATTTTTTTTTTTTTTTTTAGACTTTTCATAAATTCCACATCAAGAACATTGAAATTCCTTGATAATAGAAAATATGAATGTTTTGAATCAACATTTTATGTCTTTTAAAATAACTTTTACAAAATATTTTCAAAGATGCTAACGGCTTTCCATAATTGTGAAGTCCAACTTAGAGATAAGTTCAACGTAGGGTCTTTGTGAAACGCCCCCTGGTCATGGTCTATTATGTGTCAATAAGATTAATAATATCTTGTAATTGCACAAGCCAAAGATTGTTTCACATCAACCCTTAATAGACATACCACTTAATACATTGATAACTGATGAACTTGACAAGAATGTTTATACATGATGATGAAATACTGCCAAAACATGTATGACATTTTAAAAATGTGTTTTGTTCCCCCAAACCCAATATTTTTTTCATTTGCAACACTGCACCAATGTTTTACTCTCCCTTCGTAAAACTCAACTGCCAGTGTGCAACTTTGCCGCCACAGATGATGCATAGAAACAGGACTACCAGTTTATTGCATAGTACATGTAGCTACATGTGTTCGAACAAGGACACATTTTTCAGGGCTCTCTTGCAAACCATTTTATTAATGTACTAAAGAGACTACCCTGTATAATGAACACAGAATAAGTAAATGAATAGAAGCTTTAAAGGTACTATGTCCCATTTGCAGGCCAAAACAAAATGAAAAGGTTAAATTCCAACGGCATTTGAAAGATAATACTAATTTAGAACTTTCTTCAAAAACAAAAGGGCTTGAAAATGTCTTTTTGTGGAAAAATAATGACCATTAGTTGTCGAATGGACTTAAGTGATTGCAATCACCTAAGTAATAGTCTGATTTTCAGACCCTTTTACCGAATGGTCGTACGTTTTGTGCTGCACGAAGATTCAATCAGTTTAATTTTGGCCATTACAAGAAGTGGGTTATTGTAGACAAATGCTGTACCCTCTACAGCTCGTTTTATGTACAGTGTATGTTGTTACCAAAGTCAGTCAGTCACTCAATAGTGTCTGGCAGTGAAGTCTAGAAAGTAAACGGTTTCCTTGCATGATTTGAATACTAGGACACTGCTACCGTTTACATTTCATACATTGGACATACGTGACATATTCATAATTCCTGCAAAGTTCTACAGAATGTGATGTTGGCTGCAAAAGGGACATAGTACCTTTAAATTGGTTTTTATTTCATTTCTTTGTGGGGGGGGGGGGGGGGTTCCAGCTGTCATTACTTAATCAGTTTGTGGGTCCTTCTCACAAAAGAGGTTTAAATACAACCCATATTTAATTTCTACATGAAGAGCAAAAATCTTTTTCAGTGATTGGGTCACTGTAACCCATGGGTTAAGATAATTGACTTTGGTAACTTTTGCGTTTGTTTTATTTTTTGTACACACTGAAAGCACCAAACTTGCTATTAATTAAAGCTTACCATGTACCAATCATTTTATATATAGTATGCTCTACATTAGTTTCAAGAAATTACTTCTATAAAGACTGTTATGAATAATATGTATTTTTATTTGCAATTGATTTGCATATTGTTACCCTGCCTATTTCTATAGATTTCTATCCGATTGAGAAAGTACCATTTATTTATGTATAGTGTTTATTTATGTTGTTATTTGTGTTTGATTTTTGTATATACAGACTTTATATTCATACCAACAGAATAGTAAAATATTTGATGTTATATATTTGCATCCATCCAATAAAGCATGTGAGACATTCCATCATTTTAAAGATGACGATTACAACTTTTGTGTGTGTGTTTCTAATGTTGTGTTTTGGAAAAATTGTCAATGCAAGAGGGATATTTTTAGCGACAAGATGCGAGAGAGAGAGGGGTGAGATGGAGAGAAAGAGAGGGATAGAGGGAGAGGATGAAGAGGGAGGGGGGTGAGATGGAGAGAAAGAGAGAGAGAGAGATGGAGGGAGGGGATGAAGAAAGGGAGAGAAGAGAAAGGGAGGGGATGAAGAGGGGGAGGGGGGGTTGAGGTGGAGAGATAGAGATGAAGAAAGGGATAGAAGTAAGGAGGGAAGAGAGATGGGGACTGGGAGATGGAGAGATAGAGGGAGAGAGAAGAGAGGGGGTGAGATGGAGAGAGAAGGAAGGGGGTGAGATGGAGAGAGAGATATAGAGGGAGGGGATGAAAAGAGGGAGAGATGGGGAGAAAGAGGGAGTGAGGGTTAGTGAGCACATTTTTTTTTTTGGTTCTCGAAAATTTTAAAATTTGCACCAAAAAGGTAAAAATCACGTGATTTTACATGATTTTTTTTTCTCAAGGGGGGGGGGGGGGGGGGCGGGCCCCCCGCCCCCCCCCCCCCCCTGCGATGGTTGGTAGGCCACGGTGTCAAAATATATTGGGTTCCATATAACTTCCATTCATGACGATCTTGTGTTTCATTCCTTGTCCGTTTATAGTGGTCATGAAAAATGTGCCTTTAGTCTCAACAGGAAGTTTCATTTATGATCTGTTAAATTACTGCAGATTGCATGTAGTGATTGGATTATTTAATATACTTAAAATATATAACTCATTTCAATTTTGTTTACCATCTACGATTTGTGTCAGTTACTATCTTATCAGGGGCAACGATCCCAGGGGGGGGGGGGGGGCGGGGGGACACGTCCCTCCTCGATTTTTGTTTAGGGGGGATCGTCCCCCCCCCTCAAAATTTGAAATAGTGCCCCCAAAAAATGTATAGCGAATACTAATTAAAATCTGGAGGGCCCAAGAGTGCAGCGTTTAAACAAATAAAAATGCAAAAATCTTCTCACTCGGTAGCTACGCTCGCTGGCATAATATCCTTCAAAATGTACAAGTAAATACCGAGAAAATTGAAGGGTGAAATTGCTAACGTTTATACTATAGTTTTACTAAATAATATACTTTTTTAATACAACAAAACTTAAAAAACCTGTGAGAAGGTAGTCAATTCCGTCACCTTCACCCCTCTCATTCACTATGCTCCCTCGCATTTGCGTACTGATGGGCCGGGGGGCTTTAGGGGCAGTCCCTCCAAATGAAATTCGAACGTGGGTTATTTTTAATTCGATACCAGTGATTTACAGATGCTGTAGTATAGGTATTACTAATTTCCTCTTAAAATGAGCATAGTTTTCTATTTTTTCTTTATACCATAGGGACTAGGGAATTCCAATGTTTTATGGAATTGTAATAAACCGAATTTCCAATACTATACCTATACTCTTTCTGGTAAGTTAAAGTTGAATCGGCTATATCTTGTATTATAATCATGTAAGTCAGTAACAAGATAATGGGAATATATTCATATTATTCATATTATTTTATTACGTTATTATCAGTTTCGGAAAGGTACTCAGTCTGATGAGTGACACTCGGGGAAGAGAAGCTAGGGATCGAGAGGGAGAAAAAGGGTGTCCTTTTGAAACGAACAGAGAGAGAGGAAAATGAGAGTAGAGAAGAGCTAAATGAAACCACAACGAATATGCATGATGAGATAAATACAATCAAACAATCTTTCTGCGAATGTATTTTTTTTTAAAATTATTAAAACAATGAAAATAGTTTAAGGATAAAATCTTGATAAAATCAAATCATTGGTATTTCCCCTCCGCACACATTAAGTAATGAACAAAGAATTCAAATTCAATGTAATGATATCAAGAAATATTAGGTGTAAACCATTAAGTATATATCTCTATGGTGTAAACAGAGCAGTACACACATGATTGATTAGAACGATAGAGCGCCACCTCCCGTTTCAGATTGTAAGAAATTGTAAGCAGAAGTAAAATGAACTTGCGACATCGATCGACTTGTAACTACTTTCAATGCCTGAGCTAAAATCAAGATGACGGAGCCACACACCAATAACTGCAACACAGTTTCATCGCTATTTTCAGTGTAAGTGAAGTATTAAAGTGAGTTAAATAATCCAAAATTGCTGAACGTTTTGACTAGTATCTGTCTTGCAGCGGCTGCTCGAGACCGCAACACCTCTGGCCAAGCGCCCCGCTGCCTGTGGGGAGGGGACGATGGCTCTACCGCTTCGAAGTCCGAGGCC
Organism: Strongylocentrotus droebachiensis; assembly: GCA_035222895.1. NCBI lineage: Eukaryota > Metazoa > Echinodermata > Echinoidea > Camarodonta > Strongylocentrotidae > Strongylocentrotus > Strongylocentrotus droebachiensis. Next base: position 114,982 of record JAVYIG010002440.1, on the reverse strand, counting down.
CGGCTGCGTATTTTTTATTTTGTGTGATGTGATTGTGATGTTCTGTGCAATTTCAGAGTGTTTGCTTGGATGGACAGCATGCAAGAGTATGAATAAATTAAAGGAGGAATGGAAGGAGAGATCAAAGAGAGAGAGGTGGCTATCGCAAAAGGAAATCTTTCTGTAAAGCCGAGGCGTACATGTAGGACTCTATAGTATAGGAGCAGTTTGGTCCTAAAAAAATACTCTCTGTCCTCCTACTCCTACTAACTTAGTACTAGACTAGACTAGAATCCTAGCCCTAGACTAATACTTTTTTATATTTCATTGGAAATCACTACACAAATTGCCAATTCGGTTATCGTTTTGTGATGTCATTGCCTATTTATTAATTGCTCTTATATTTTTCTCCCATTAATTTCCCTTTTTATCCCCAAAACTTGATTTCCCCATGCTTCTGCCCAGCTGGTTATATAATTTGTATCATAATTATTCATGCGTGCATGACATTTCCCAAAATCTTTAATTAACTTTGAAGAATTGATACTATTTTCTGAATATTAATTGTATTTTCATAATCATAACGACTTACTTTCAGCTAAATCAGTCTGATATTGTGAAACTATACTGCACACAATGACATTGGCAATCACACACTGACTAGGGAGTCGATCTTTGTTACATTCCAGGTCTCTTTTGTCGGTGATCAAGCAGTTGCCCTGTTTTCTATCTCAACTTGACAACCTTCCAATCAACGTGAAAGATAATCTCCTTCATCTGATGTCCAAGAGAGGTCTACTTACAGACACCAATGTAGTAAAGGTTAGCTAATCTTCTTTTGATAAAGATACACTTACAGTAGATTTTCTAACGGTGACATATAATAAAGCTCATTCAGATATGATGCAGCAAAACTGTGGCAGTGTTTAATGATAATATATAATAATAAAAAGGGTGCTTATTATAGCGCTTACCACCAAAGTCTCTCAGCACTGTTCTTAATTAAAGTGTAAATACACTTAACATTTCTGAATCTTATATCACAGAGCTCGGTTGCGCATAGTTGCTGTTAATTTTACACTTTAAAAAAAGATGTGGCGGTTACCGCAACATATATGAACAAGCCTTTTTACACATCTTATTTCTCAAAAATGAGGCACTCAAATTTAGAGGAAGAATCTTGTAATAGACGTCTAATCTACTCTTAACATGTTCATTCTTCAGGATTCTAGCCAGTACCTCATCTAACATTCTTGGTGCTAATACCAAGTTTGGAGAATAATTTTAAAAAGAAAAAAGAAAGTTTTAAGGGCCAATTCATTTGGACAAGGGTACAAACAGTGGTAATGAATACACAAACATCTATATGTCAATGCTTACTTTTCTACCTGTATAAATGTGTGCTTTAATTGCCCAATAAGTCCTACTTTTAATGTTAATTTTTTTTTCCTTCTTCTTTTACCTCCCCCCCCCCTAATGTAGATCATTTAATGACAGTCATTATTATATTTTTTGTTTTTTAGATAGAAATATCTATTGAACCTGCATTTATCTTTGCTTGCTAGGGGCCGCGTCTGTTCCAAACATTGGCGATCAGGGCTTTCCATCTACTTCTATCTCTAGTTCTTTGTAATGTGACACATTTATATATGGACAACTTTAAACACCTTCCATTGACTGTCCTTTAACTAGGTTATCCATAAAAGGACGAGGATCCTTGATCTGAGCGAGTCGTCTGTAAGTGACAGGGCTCTCCTGAGACTAGGAGTCTGTAGAAACCTGAGAAAGATTGATCTCAATTCATCCAAAGGAGAGAGGACTGACATTACAGATCAAGGTATTAAAGATGAGCCTTTCATTCACCACCAGCGCCGATTGGTACATTCCATTCGCTCGTTTGCACACCTACAGGCCAGGACGCGCATATTTTTTTTACATAACTGTTTAGCCACTTCAGTCCAATATACTGTGCAAACGACTAGAGACAGAGTCTAGCATTACCCTTGGCAGTTTTGTTGAATTGCTGGAGCTGTACATGTGTACATATTCGTTATTTGTTTCGGGTTAAATCTATCCTCTCTTTTCTTTCATTATGTATTTCTGTGTTCTACTTTAATCTATCCTCTTCTCTTTTGTCATGTATTCCTTTCTTTTTTCTTCAGTTTATCCTTTTTCTCCTTCGTTATATATTTCTTTGTTTTTCCTTCAATATATCCCCCAGTTCTCCTTCGTTATGTATTCCTTTTGTTCTCCTTTATTCTAACATCTTCTCTTTTGTTTTATGTATTTCTTTGTTTCCCCTTCAATCTATCCTTTTCTCCTTCGTCATATATTTCTTTGTTTTAATCTGATAGATTCTCCTTCTCATGTAGGCCTATTTCCCTGTTTTTCCTTAGTTTAGATCTATGATCCTCTTAGCTCTTCAATTATGTATTTCTATGTTCTTCCTTAGACTAATATCCTCTTCTCTTTCCTGTATGATTTTTATCCTTGTTTTTCCTTCTTCATATCCTAATTCCACTTTTCCCTTTTCTATCATCTTCCCTTCCATGGGTGTACGTGCTTGCACATGTTGTGCGCTGACGACTTAGACTCTTTCACCAGAGCACTTCTTGGAATTTTTTTTCGCGAAAATGGCTAAACAGTTGTGTAAAAAAATATGCGTGGCCAGGACGGAACAATAGACCAGTTCACAGTCCAACCATTTTCATAAATTCTTTTGCATGGATGCAAAAACTAAGAGAAACAGAATGGCGAAAGTTTGAAATAAATCAGACAAATGATAAGGGAGTTTAAATGTTTGAAATATGAGGTCGTTAAATCTATGGAAATCTCATATTAGTACGTTAACAAAATTCTTACCTTTCTTATTTTGTGTACAAAATCCAAACCAGGACTGCTAATCTGATATTTCTGCTTTCTTTTAAAATAAATGTCTGCTAACGTTAGATTTTTCCTTTAAAATTATGTCATTCTCACTTTTCACTAGGGATCCAAGCATTGGCCACATCCTGCCCATATCTGAGTGTTGTTTATCTGCGTCGTTGTGTAAGCATTGAAGACCCATCTACCATAGCACTTGCTCAGTCGTGCCATCAGCTCATGGAACTCAACCTCGGAGGGTGTATTAGACTGACGGACGCCTCGCTACAAGCTATCGGGCAGAACTGCAGAATGCTGAAGAGTTTGAATATCTCCAGAACTAAGGTCAGATTTAAAGCCTGTCTGCACTAGTTTGGTTAGGTTTGGATTAGACCTCCCTGAAAGGTCACTGACAGGTGGTTATCTCATCAAATCAGCTTTCAATTAACATAAGAAAAAGGAGATCATGGGGGACCAAAAGGTACCGATTGGGCATTGTTTGCTATATAGAGGGCGCAAGTAGCTATATGTAGTACAGTGGGGCTTTAAATTCAAATTCAAATTCATCTTCATAATCGTTCATGTATGTAGAATAATGTATTACCAAAGGACATTAGTGCGAAGGCATGACTCCAACAATAAACCATGTGATCCACAGTCCAGTGATGTATCCTCTAGACCACAACACCTTGTACATTTTGCCTATACAATTGGAAAGTAGTTTTCTCAATATTTGTAGTCCAGTGGCCTGATCACTTGACTTGAAATGCAAAGGTCGTGGATTCAAGCCCGGGTACGGCACTTACATTATGTCCTCAAGCAAGACATTTTATTTACATTGCTCCTCTTCATCCAGGTGTGGTTGGATTAGCATGTGCTTACCTGTAGAAAAAGATGACTGGAGTAATGATAACACTGAAGCACTTTGGTCAGCTAATGGAAAAATGCTGTATATATACAAGAAACTGGTGTTACTATCATTAACATCATCATCATCATCATCATCATCATCAACATCACCATCATCATCATCATCACCATCACCATCATTATCATCATCATTATCATCACCATCACTATCATCATCATCATAACCACGATCATCATCTCCATCATCAACATCATTATCATAATCATCATCATCATCATCATCATCACCATCACCATCATCACCATCACCATCATCATCATCATTATCATCAGCATCATCATCATCATCATCAACATCATCATCACCATCATCACCTCCACCACCACCACCATCATCATCACCACCACCACCACCACCACCACCACCACCACCACCACCACCACCAGCACCATCCGCACCCCCACCACCATTATTATTATCATTACTTTTGTTACAGGTAACTGACGAGGGTATTTTCAGCCTGTGTAACGGTGTATGTAAACAATCATTGAAAGAGCTTCACCTGAACAACTGCATCCACCTCTCAGATGAAGCCGTCGAGGCAGTGGTTAACTTCTGCCCCAAGATTGCTATTCTTCTCTTCCATGGTTGCCCATGTATTACAGGTAGGATCAGTCGAAGGGTGATAAGTATTACAGCAGACCTGCCAACCAGTACGATTAAGTCGTATTTCGTACGATTTTTAGAAGCAAATACGACAGTACAATTTTCCTCAATAAAATACGATTTTCCAACAATTTTTTTAAAATTTAAAAAAAATTTTTTTTTTGTTTGTTCATTTTACATTTATAAATAATGTTTTTTTTTTTGTATTTTGTGTGTGTGTGTGTGTCCCATTTTCAATGGCAAAATGCCAATTCTGTCCTGTAAAGTAGCCTACAAGGATCTCACATCGGCAATTTGGGGATGTTCATTGGTTCATGGAACACACCAGTCGTGACGAAATCATGCATATTCAACCAATGATCCATAAACAAATTTCTTCCTGTATGTAAGAACTGTAAGAGGCATTGATCTGCGTAACAGTCCATGCTTATTTTTAAGAATACAACTTTTGTCAGTAAACTACAACTTTGGGGATTACAGAATACAGTTTTTGAACTCCAGAGGTTGGCAGGTCTGTTACAGGGGGGTGTTTCACAAAGATCCTCAGTTGAACTTATCTCTAAGTTGGACTTGATCAAATACTTGATTTTTTGCTTTTGAATATATTTTATTTTAAGGCTACAAATGGCTCTCCATAGTAATAAAGTTCAACTTAGAGTTAGACCTAGGATTTTTGTGGAACACCCCCCCCCCCCCCCCTCCCCATGTAGGATATAATTTATTGTCCAAATCATTTGATTTCTACTGTTTGGTACCAGTAATACAATATGATCATACACATATTGTGACAAAATACATACATAAAATACACATAATTGAGTCATATCATCATTCTTACAATCAGTTCCATTAGAAAGGTTATCAACAAAATGAGCTTATTATTGTTATTATTATTATTTATATGAACTACTTGATTTGTTTTTGGAAGCCCAGAAAATTATTGGAGAGAAGAGAGGCCTAGGATCGAGAGTTCTGTCATAAACAAATCCTAGTTCCTTGTTCTTTAGTTTCTTGGATAAGACTTCAAGATGTTCTGGTAATTAAGAGGCAGTTGGAATGAAAACAGTTGAATGTGTCCACATGAGGATTTGTAGTACCATATCTTCTCTCTTGTGTTTTTTTTTCTTCATGATTAAAAGAACGTTTTTGATGCAGTTTCCAGTACAAAAGTGTAAACAGATTATTACTTTAAATGGGAAGATCTGGGCATCATTTCATGAAACCGTCATAACTACCGGTATAAGTCACTAACATCATATTGAAACGTGTTAAACCTAACAAACTTACGATGGTTTCGTGAAACGCTGCCCAGGCTAACACCCAAGTTGTTTGGAACTTAATCAGAGCAGCTGGTCAAAGGAAGCTTGAGGAAAAGCTTAGGTGGAATATACAAAAAGTGAGGAAATGTTGAAGTTCATTAAACAAATCGAAAACTGTAACTGCTCCCCTCCCCCACAATTATCTGAGTTAAAATTGGGGTACTTTAAAGGGGAAAGCTGCCTGGGGGGGGGGGGGGAGATTATTGAATGCGTAGTTATTCAGATACACAAAATTGTGTATTGTGTTGTAGCAGCTCACTAAAGCTGACTCTATTTTCTCAATTTCTTTATTTCTGCAGATAGGTCAAGACAAGCCTTAGAGATGATACAAGGACTTGGATCCAAGATGAAACAGGTCACATGGACCATCTACTGATCGCATCATGTGATTAGTCATGTGACTCGTCATGTTACTGGCTTTTAGATGAAACAGGTCACATGGACCATCGTGGGATTTTACTGTCATATGACTTGCAATGTGACCTGCCGTAGATATGATTCACGGAACTCTAGAATGACCAAGTTATACGGACCATTTACTGATCTCAGATTGGATTATGATATGTTGCAGATAATGCTTGTAAATCCATGGGATCTACACCTGAATCCTATCTGTAGGACTAGGTTAATGAGTATAAGGGTCATACCCAATGGCCCTATCAGACTATTACTGACAATCTATTATGTGTAAACCTTCTACCATGGTTATCACAGATCATCCCATTGAGTGCTGACAGTATCCGAGAAGAAATATGCTTCCTTTTGTACATTTTATTTGTGCTCCATACTAACCTTGATATTTTGTTGTGAAACTTGCCATTTTCTTCTTAATACTGGTACATGTACGAACTTCTCATTTTGAGTTTTGACATATTGCTGCTTTATTTTTTTTAATTTTTTTATTTGTGTGTGTGAGTGTGCTATATTGATATATTTGAAGTTTTATGGTTTGGTTCTGAGCTGTTTTTTTTTTAATGGACCTTACGACCCAAATGGTAGTGTTCCACCAATAATTGTGTGTGCTGGCCGATTAATGTACCAGGGGGGTGTTTCACAAAGATCCTAAGTTGAACTTATCTCTAAGTTGGACTTAAAAATTATGGAAAGCCGTTAGCGTCTTTGAAAATGTTTTGTAAAAGTTGTTTTAAAAGGCATAAAATGTTGATTCACATCATTCATATTTTCTATTATCAAGGAGGTTTCATGTTCTTGATGTGGAATTTATAAAAAAAAGTCTAAAATCCTTGAATTTCTGCTTTTAAATATATTTCATTTTAAGGCTCCAATGGCTGTCCATAATTTTTAAGTCCAACTTAGTGTTAAGTTCTACTTAGGATCTTTGTGAAACACCTCCCAGGCCATTGATTTCATCAATGAATTATAAGATGGAATACGGTTACTAGTATTGATGTAATATACAAGACAAGAATGTTTTAATATACATGGTGATGAAATATTTCCAAAACATGTATGATCAGATATTTTTATGCCTCCGCTTCAAAGTAGCCAGAGGCATTATGTTTTGGGGTTGTCCGTCCGTAATCACGATATTCTGAGGACCTTTTAATGGATTGCAATTAAATTTAAATTCTAAAATTTGCTTCTGTTTTGGTGTGTAAAATTGCTCCATGGCAGAGGTAGCGGGTCCATCTAGTTAAAAAATTGTTTTGTTTCCCCAAACCCAATATTTTTCATTTGCTACACTGCACCAATGTTTTACTCTCCCTTTGTAAAACTCAACTGCCCGTGTGCAAATGTTTCCACCACAGATGATGCCTAGAAGCGGGACTACCAGTGTATTTGCTTAGTAGCTAATGTGTTCAAACTTCAAACATGTACTCTGTTTGGTATAAGGATGTATTTCAGAGCTCTCTTGCAAACCATTTGTTTTGTAGTGATGGGACTATCCTGTATAAAGAACACAGAATAAGTAAATGAATAGAAGCTTTAAATCATTTTTTAATTCATTTATTTTGTAAAAGGGGAAGGGGGGGGGGGGGAGGGGTCTAGCTGCCATTACTTAATCGATTTGTGGGTCCAATTCACAAAGTAGGTTTAAATCTAACCCATATCTAATTCCTAAAACCATGTTTAACATGGAGCCCCTTACATGAAGGGGCATAATCTTTTTCAGTGATTTGTTCACTGTAACCCACGGGTTAACATAATTGAATTTGGCTAACTTCTGAATTTGTTTTATTTTGATTACAAAGTGAAACCACCAACTTGCTATTAATTAAAGTGTAGCATATACCGTTCATTTATAGTATGCTCAACATAGATTTAATGAAATTACTTCTGAAAAGACTTTTATGAATAATATGTATTTTTATTTGCAATTGATTTGCATATTGTTATCCTGCCTATTTCTATAGATTTCTATGAGAAAGTACCTATTATTTATGTATGTGTGTGTTGTTATTTGTGTTTGATTTTTGTATATACAGACATTATATTCATACCAACAGAATATTACAATATTTGATTTGTTATATATTTGCATCCATCCAATAAAGAATGTGAGACATTCCATCATTTTAAAGATGATAATTACAACTTTTGTGTTTGTGTGTGTGTTTCTAATGTTGTGTGATTTGGAAAATTGAGGTTATTGCAAGAGGGCAATTTTTAGAGAAAAGATGTGAGAGAGGGAGGGAGAGAGAGAGAAGGGTGATAGGGGGTGGTGACATCGAGATAAAGAGAGGGGATGAAGAGAGGGGATGAAGAGAGATGGGGACTGTGAGATGGAGATAAATTAGAGAGAGATAGAGAGAGGGGGAAGGGGAGGGAGGGATAAAGAGAGAAAGGGGGGGGGGGAGCTATTAAGAGCTTTTAGTCGGAGCAATGCAATGTTGGGACAGGCCAGGAGGTTTCTGTTACAGGCCACAAGTCGTGTATACTGTACTGCAGATTAGAGAGAGGGGGGGGGGGGGGGAGAGGTGGGGAGGGAGGGGGATGTCAAGGGAGTGATATGACAATGGCGGATAAAATATTTGTGGCATAGGCCATCTGCCATGGGCATGCTTCCCAACCGCGGAAAAACTTGGAGAGTAGATAATTTTATGTTAAATTTGCAGGCCTCAACATTTGACTTATGTTTTTACCCAGTTCATGTAATATTTTGCGCATGAGTACATGTGGTTGTAGAACTAGAAGCTTATCATAGCAATACCGCAATGTACATGAACTTATCTGGGAACTTGTGTACACGAAACTATATACATATTATTATGAAGTACATATTTACACGAACTTCATTGTATATTCTGCTCTCGAACTATAATATGCATGAGTGACCCTTATTGCATTTGTACGTGCTATTGTTTGCACATAATATATTATCTGGCGAGTATATAGTGGAAATCATTTAGGTATAATATTGTGCGGGAATTTGATGAATCTTCGTGTCTCATGATAATTATGATCATCTTCGATCGCTGAAAGGTACGTATAATATATACCATCATAATATACCATATATTCATTTCTCAGACCCGTGTAGATCGACATGACCGGTGTGATATATCTTTAATACAACTCACGCATAATGAGAATGGTGCAGCTAGTGCTTGCCAAGTTTCGACATAATGTTCGTGTGATATACATATGCAATTATAATCATATACCTCATGATGCATTTCCGCTCATGATATAGATCCATATAGTCTAGTATATAATAGTATACAGGGCGTATCATAATAAAGGATATTGAAGTTTAATGACGATTTATATGAAAACTACTGATTTCATAATCAAGCATTTTATGTCTGTTGTAAAGGACAGAATGTCCCCTTTTTAATGACACCCCTATCATACTACTATTGTCACAGTTGACTGAATAACAAAGCATTGCTGTCCACCATGTGAAAGGTGCACTGTGCCAAGTTTGATAACATTTCCTTATTAGACACATAATCCACTCATTGTTCAGCATTTCAATATGTCTGGGCTGACACAAGCACTAATCTTTATAATTTATCTGTGAATGCTAACTTGTCACAGTGCACCTTTCACATGGTGGACAGCAATGCTTTGTTATTCAGTCAACTGTGACAGTAGTAGTATGATCGGGGTGTCATTAAAAAGGGGACATTCTGTCCTTTACAACAGACATAAAATGCTTGATTATGAAATCAGTAGTTTTCATATTAATCGTCATTAAACTTCAATATCCTTTATTATGATACGCCCTGTATGCGGAGGGCCGGAATAAGCTTTTGTACGAGGCCTAGAAGAGATCGCATTTCTGGTATCTGGTCTGCTATAGACTTCCGCATTCAAAATCAAAGTAGTTTGATTTTTCAAATAAACAAATTGTGGAATTATTAAGTGGACATAACTCGATCGACATCACTCACGCATATATTATGGACTTTAAAAAGATAGCTGGGGCTACTGCATGCAGCACTCACAGTTGTTTTCAAGGATATAGAGTGGCCGGCCAACCCACCCCCCCCCCCCCCCCAAGACCCGGGCAGCCAAAAATGGGCCATTCGGGGGGGGGGGTGTTGTCGACCTTCGAATCCCAGATCTGTAGAGCTATGCCAAGTGCAGACTGCAGTTTTATTTGCATAATGTTGCATGCATGACATTTAGAGTTATATTTTTTTTATTCCTAACCTTAAATTTCGTATAAAGGTTCTATTATTCGGGGGGGGGGGGTCGAGCTTTAAATTGTGTTTGTGTTTTCGGGGGCGGCTTTGACGTTCTGCACTCCACATATCATATTTTTGTTTTGTTGTTGTTTATTTATTTATTTATTTATTTTTTATTTTTTTTAGGGGGGGGGGGGAGGGGTCGAGCATCGCAATCGTCCCCTAGATCCGCTACTGTTCTTGTGTTTCTTTCTATCACATAATGCGACTTCATTTTAGAACGATATGATCCTATACTTTTATTATAACTTGTTTAATTATTTCCAGGGGATCACTCTTGAGCGATGGATTTTTGCAAGGGTAAGCCCCATATAGGGGAGGAACCTGAGCAGCTCATGGCTATTGAGAAGGACTGGGGGAAGTGGTATGAGGATGATGATAGTAACTGCGAATTCGAAATACATGACAGCCCGTGAGTATACTTGGAAACAATCTGATTTTATTATTATTATTATTATTATTATTTATTATTTATTCGGCAAAAAAAAAGTGTATACAAAGAATTACATAGAAGAACAAATTATACAAAACAAAGGACGAAAATCATTATTAAAATAAAACATTACCGTGATTTTCTCATCCGATTAAGTTTACATTTTATTTTTTGCTTTATTTGGTGCTTCTCACTGATCATTATATGAAAATAAAATTACACACTTTTTATTGGTACTATAGGATCTTCGAAAAAATCCAAATTGGCATAATAATAGCTAAAGGAAAAGAAGAAAGAAAAAGAGCAAGAGCATGCAAATTAATACCTTCACACAATTATTAAGTGGGATGAAAATATGTAAAGAATTTGAGTTAAATCGAACTTATGCTGTTATAGGTATTCATTCAGTGAAATATAATCTTTAGACCTCAGACGATTAAATATTTGCAAAATGTTGGCATATGAATTCTTAATCAATTGTTGACTATTACATTAATCAATAATTATAACCAATCCAATAGTTCATTCATTTATGCATACATCTAATCTTCAGTTCAAGTGTGTACTTCAATCTTCAGTCTAGCATTCATTCAACATACCATTGGCAATCGAATATTTGATTAGTATTTCATATCGTATATGATCAAAGGTATGAACACAATATATTAGGCCCTACAAATTAATGTGTGACGTCTAAACACTCAACATAAATATTTTATGCCTATAATGATACTCTCTAAATACGAATGCCAGAAGTCGAAGAGTCATAATAAGGCAGTGCTTGGAGTTGCATTAATCCACTCAATTATAGTGGAAACCCCTCTGAAGGTACTCTTTGGAGGGTAGAATCCATATTTTGGAAGTGGATTCTACTCTCAACTACTCACGAAACCTATGGATTATGACTGATTTTAGAATGTTAACCGATGAGGAAATCACTGTCTATTCTATTTCTATTATCGTATAGGTGGTTGGAGCGATGTATTGGTAATGCTACGGGAGGGACGACCAATCTGAAATGGTTTGTCCCTCTCTGCGAAAAATCACCTGCAATGAAATGGTAAGATCTGGATTTCAATGTTTTAGTTATAACAAAATTATATACGCTGATGATTTATTTTGTGATGTATAATATGGGAGAAGAAAGAGGGGCAGATCAACTAGGACATGGACTGATCACACCAAGCAGTGGACGGCACGTTCAATAAGTACACTTGCAATTCAAGTCTGGGATTTTTTACTATTTTCGTACAATGGTTGTCTCGAATTACGCAGTGGCGGATCCAGGGGGGGGGGTTGGGGGGTTGCAACCCCCCCCTTGGGCGCCCCCCCCCCCCCCCCCAAAAAAAAGGGAAAAAAAAAAGAAAAAAAGAAAGAAAAAAGAAAGAAAAAAGAACGCACGCTGGAGAGAAACCCTTTCAAGTGCAAATATTGTGAGAAGATATTCAACTCATCTGGTAACTTAACCAAACACATGATAACTCTGGATATAACTATGTATTAAACTGCATTACTTGATTTAAAAAGACGTTATCATGCACTGCTTTTTATGGTCTCCATTGTGTTATTAATAGATGCCAGGAAAACATCACTTACGGGGTTCAAATAAACACCCCCAAAAAAATCGGCTCGCCGCTTCGCGGCTCGTGGACGATGCTCCGCATCGTCATTATTTTGGTCAAACCCCCCCCTTAGCAAAAAGCTAGATCCGCCCCTGTTACGTATAAACGAAATCGAACAATAGCACATGAAAAATGCAGTTATTGACTATTTACACTAATAATAATAATAATAATAATAGCCTAATAGTCCACTCCAAATTTTATTAAACCGAAACGGAAATTATTTTTGCCCAATTGATCGTGAGCCCGGCAGCCACTGAGCAGCGCCAGATCGACGTTGCTCTATCCCTTATTGTTGAACGCCAAACAAGGTAGCAGCAACTCCCATCTATTAACGTCTTTTGGTATGACGTGGCCGGGGTTCGAACTTCGAACCCACGACCTCCCGGTTGTGGGCGGACGCTCTACTGACTGAGCCAACACTGTCGTGAGGTTTGATTAAAGAAAAACAAAGCAAGAAAAAAAAAAACATTTAAACAAAAATAATTCCGCCCTCCCCATCAAAACATAATTATAGTACGCTGGAATGTATGGGTCACAATCATCAAAACATTTCGAAAAATAAGAATGACTTGCTTTATTTCTTGCCAGGTTATATGATCGTGGGGATGAGGTTATTGGTGTGGAACTGGTCGGGAAAGCCATCGAGAAATTCTTCAATTCGCGTGGTATGAACTACACCAAATCAGATATACCACAGCTTAAGTATGGATGCTTGTATCAGGTAAATACATGAACTAAACAAACATAAAATATTATCGTTACCTTACAATTTTTGCTCATCTAAGTTTTGCAATTGCAGTTCAGCTATCAAAAGTCGATTTTTTTAAAAATATTTTCGAATGATAATTATTCTGTATTTGCAATTTTAGTATGCTGTGAAAACTATGTTGTATTTTGTTGGAATTCTAGTTTGTGATATGAGAAGTCGAGACAACACAACCCACGAGTACACGGGGATTCTAGATTAAAATCACCAAAGTGTTATTACGAGAAGTATATAAAGAGGATATTTGCCCAAAGTATATACCAATCCATTTTATATGTTGGCAGAATGATGATAAACGTATCAAGATCTTCAAGTGCAACATATTTGACGTCACACGGTGAGTCAGAGTTTGTCATCTGATGTTCTTTATAATTATCTTGATAAATGGCATCTGTCCATTACTTTGAAAAGAACATGAGGAACTTTTTTGTAAAGCACTAGACAAAGTCGTACCAATTTTTGTTAAATAATACTAAAGAAAAAACAACTACACTTTCTACCTTTTTTGTTGATAGGGTCTATCATCATGAGCATGTATATTCAAGAACAAATAAAAACGAGAGCAAAATGGGACATAACACTCTGTTTCTGTTGGCGCAAATGACTGAATGATGATTTTTTTTTATTTTAAAGATGCATTTAAAAAAAAATTGAGATCCTTAATTTTTGTCCTGTATTAATGTTCTATTTGTTAGAGATCTTATCGGAGGACCGGTAGATGCTATATGGGAGAGAGGCTCTATGCAAGATATCGACCACCATGAACGACCAAGGTGGGGACACAACTTCGAGGGAAAAATGAGTTTTTTTATATACTTTTATTTATTTTCATATTGAAAATACATTCTAAAATATATGGGGAAATTTTCTGAGTTCTAAGATAATGATAATGTATCCAACAAACTTTGGGGTCTGTCTCATTTTGCCCGAATATCAACTCTTCAGTTCAGTTTCTGATTATGCACGAAAAAACAACAACAAAAAATTGTTGCAGTTTAAATCACGGAAATTTCATACTCGGCCACTCACTCTACCCAAAATTTTATATCAGACTATTCAGGCATATCGGCGCTACCCGAATGTAGATGTTATAGAATTATGCAGGCACCTTATCACTGCCCGAAAAATCATATTATAATATTATGGCCACCTTGCTGCCCAAATAAAGGACATTTGGGCATCTCGCTATTTGAAGCTCGGGTTGCAGGAATATCGGAATCTTCCAAATGTCAGGAGTGGGGGGGGGGGGACTGCAGCCCCCTTACCTCACGGCTAGTACTCTTATGATTTAGCATTCTTTCTTATTCAGAAGTATCATTTCCTTATAACAAGGTATGGTGAGATCCTCTCGTCCGTCCTGAAACCCGATGGTAAAATACTCGCTGAAACCTTCGAAGTCATCGACCACGGCACATCTCATACGACGTCGCACGAAGCAGAAGATGATCACCATCATGATCATCACGGAGGACCGAATGAAGAACACACTCCTCATTCCGTCAATGCAGCTGACTTCGACAGGCTTTATGGTTTGTTCAACTCTCCTTTTTTAAATGTATAATTCTTTATGTTTTATTATCAATATGTTTGTTAATATAAGTTGCAAAATATGCACAATAGCGTCACCAAACATGATGGGCCAACAAAGTCTAGGTGGGTAAAATGCATTTTCATCTTTCGATAATAGGGGTTGGAAAGGGGCGGGGGAGTTAAGGGCATGTGCCCCAGCCGTGATGGCTGGTAGGCCATGGCACAGTGTCAAAATGTATTTAATTGGTTCCATTCGTGTGTTTTATTTCTTGTCCGTTTATAGCGGTCGGCAAAATGTGTCTTTAGTAACAAAAGGAAGTATAATTTTAATATAAAAGGAAATATAAAACTCATTTCATTTTTTGTACAAGCTATGATTGTGTTGATTGCTATCATAATTATTATTGAGAGTATAAATCACTTTACACCCCCATCTCTCTCTCTCTCTCTCTCTCTCTCTCTCTCTTTCTCTCCCTCCCTCCCTTTGTCCCTCCCCTCTCTCCCCCTTTCTATACCCCTCTCTCTCCCGCTCTCTCTGATTCTCTCTCTCTCTCCCCTCTTTCTCGGATCTCTCTCTACCCCCTTTTCCCATCTTCATCTCTCTCTCTCGCTCCCTCTCTTATACAGGTGGGCGATGTAATATCAAGGTCTTAGGCGAGGAGTATTGGGGAGCAGATTATAAAGTGGTCGACAAGAGTCAACCTTACTCATCTATCAACACCGTCCGACTCATTTCCTTTAAATAAAGATGTTGATTTTACAATACATGCCTATTTTTAATGCTTTATGTCAATACAAAAGTATTAATATACGTGGCAATTATAAATTATTGTACGTTTTGTTAAAAATATGAAAACGTTAGCTTGCAATTGAGTATACCTTTTATAATATACGCGTATATCAAGCCATCATTTTTGGGGTAAAATACGAATTACTGAAAATAAATTCTCTCCATCCTTTACACTACCAAAAAACCTATCAAATTGGGTATTTTCAATGATTGAAGAATACCCAACTTCACTTTGTTACATTTTCACCCGCGAGGTAGCTTTCTTGAGATAAATAAATATGGGTATAATGTAAATAAAATATAGCTTTTGGCTGTGGCTGAGATAAGGCTTTCACACTCATGGTGTGTCCAATGCCGAAGATAGGTGGTGTAGCCATGTAGGCAGTGGCAGATCCAGGCGGGGGGGGGGGGGGGGGGGGCGGGGCCTGGGCCCCCCTGGAAAAAAACGTGTACAAACACGTTAATTTTACCTTTTTTTTTTAGATGCCCCCCCCCCCACTTTTTCAAATTTTGGGGAGCCAACAAAAAAAATAAAAAAAATAGTGCTCACTCCCCCCCCCCCCCCCTCCTAAGAAATCTTGGATCCGCGCCTGCATGTAGGGTCTTGTGTCGGGGAGGGGGAGTGCTAAAAAGCACCCCAACAACAACCCTCCCCTGAAAAAAATTCTTGTTTGATTTTTTTTCTTCAAGTTTCAATACATCAACTTTTGCCACTGGGTCACACAATATGCTCTTTTATTATTTAGGAGTCTAGTTTGGCTACTGGCTCTACTACCAACGCTTCCAGAGCCTCATATCACTGTGTAGAAGGTAATAACACCCCCCCCCCCCCTCATCCATGTTGGCTTCCACATTTCATGATTATAATACTCGTGGGCGAGACTCTTTTCATTTTTGGCCAGTTAAGACAAATATTTATTTGAAATCTGTAGGAAACAATTTTCCTGTTATTTGGAACTCTATACCTCCTGAACAGGGACGTGATAGAGAAGGACTTGAATCAAGCCGTTCTCCTTTGACCCCATGCTCCAAGCCGCCGGAAAGTTATGCGCTAATCTGCAGCTGTTGACCAGGTGGTGAGATAAAAGAGCGCATGAAATTTTAGGATTTAGAATTCCTACATCAGAAAATGATATCACAGCAACGGTTCGCTGTCCCTTCCAATGATTTCTCATCCATTGTTGAATGTGTAAAGAGTAGAACAAGCGAACACAAACTTGTGTAATTTCATTCTTTTTTAAACTTGAAAAATACAAAAAACACGCGAAAACACGCATTAGCAAACTTAATGTTATTGAAGATTGTAAATCATGGATCAAATAACGGGACATTAAAGCATGCACAAATTAGCGCATCATCCTAAAATATTGAGTTTTTGACAGGATGTAATTTTTCTTTTACCAACTCTGGCACACAATTTAAAGGCAGGACGGAGTTCTAAATTTGAAAATTTGTTTGATGCACTATTCCCAATAAAATTCCCATATAAAGTTTTTAATTTACACTGTAATTTTGCCGGTAATTTAATATTTTGTAATAAATGTAAAACTGGTGCCTGGCTTCCGAAATTCCCCGCAGTGGAAGCGCGGTTCGGAGCATGGAACTTCAAAGCCAAGTGGAATGTTACACATCCCATTGTTACGCTTTGGAACTCAAGAATGCGTTTGAATAAATTACAAGAGTTTCGCCTCCTGTTCTTTCACCTCCCTGCTCCTGAAATATCCTCATGCAAGTCTTTAACGTTATTTAAAAGAAAATTGAAGCAGCATCTTATATCTAAATATCTCTAATTCTTGTTCCCGTATTCATATTATACAGCATTACCTATAACTGTTTTCGAACCTATGATTTTGTAATGATTATTTCCATTAGTATTACCTGCCATGAACGATGTCCCTGTCATGTTTTGTCGCACGGTGTATGTTTCTTTTTTAGTTTTGTTTGTATATGTAAATCTCTTAACTACTGTTCGGGGAACTATGCCTCCACAAGGCTATTTGGCCTTATTTTTTAGTTCCCTATTTTCATTTTCTTATATACTGCAAATGCTTATCATTGTATATACCTTTGTATTGTTTTTATTGAAAATGGAAATGAATAAAATGAATTGAATTGAATTCCCCCCTTACAACAAATCATGTCCAAACGGCACCACAGGATGGCTTACCATATCTATTGTTTAGGGGGGGGGGGAGGGGTATAGTTGGTCCTGATTAAAATATGTTTTATTTAACTATATTATGTTAAATGAAAAAATGTATTTTGTCTACCATAATATTAGGAGAGCAGGGGGTATAGTGCCGCCCCTAATCACAAGGCAAAGAAAAGGAACCTTAAGGCAGAAAGAGAGATAGACTGGAGAGAGAGAGAGGTAGAGAGATAGAGAGAGAGAGAGAGAGAAAGAGAGAGAGAAAGAGAGATAGATACTGGAGAGATGGAGAGAGACAGAGAGAGAGAGAGGGGGGTGAGTGAGAGAGAGAGAGAGAAGAGATAGAGAAAGGGGCAAGGGCCGGTACACGAGAAAAATTCTGGCCCTCTTCCTGAACCCTCCCCTTTCGGTTAGTTTGCTACTTCGCCTATAAAATTGTTCATCGACGCATACCAGCGTGCTTTATAGCAATGATCCCTCAGATGTCAAGAGAATAGCCCGCTAAGCCAGCAGGCGATATACTGTATTGAGTAAACTAAATATGTTATCTCTATAGTACTCTTTCTCTATCTCTGTCTCTCTAATATTTCTTTCTCACAACCACATTAAACACACTCAACCATTGCGCAACACAGGCAAATGGCAGCTTGGAATTCCCCAAAAGAGAGCAATTGTCGGAAAATCCGTGGGGAAAACCCATTGCGATCGATAGTGAAAAAGCAGTCTTTTAAGGTGTGTCGATCAGTCGAAGAAGGTCTAATTCTGTAAGACTGAAGACTCCAGCAATATAGCAACAAAAATATCATCACCACAACGACAATGGAGAGTAACGGGGATCTAAAATCGATGTATGCTGAACTCGTGGAGAACCTTAATTGTCCGATCTGTCATGACATACTGAAAGAGGCTAGGGATCTAGCGTGTGGCCATACCTACTGCCTGACATGTCTCCAAGAGCTGGTAACCATAAATGGTATGTACGTGAGCCATTAAAATGATGATGAAGATAATGATAATGAGGAAGATGATAATGATACTTAAAATGAAGATAATCATAATCATAATCATAATGATTAAAATGATAATAATAATGCTTATTTGGCTGGCCGGCTGAGTCGCCGCTTAATATTTTCTCACGAATTGGGCCCCTTCTCTCGCCGCCGGCTGGATCCGCCCCTGATAATAAGTACTCTGATAATTGATAAGGAGAAGAAGACCTAATAATAATAAGAACAACAACGGCGACAGCAACAACAATAATTACGATGTTATTATTTACAGTGTTAGGTGCACGGCTAACGGTGTGGGGTCTGTGGCACTCCTCCCCCACTCAAGATTATATCATGCTTTTATATTACTGTAATTTTATTATGATTTCGACTTTGTATCTTCTGTTGTCACCTTTATGAATTATTTTTATCCTAAACAACGCCGCTCTAGATCAAAGCACGATAGAAATGCAAGGGAAATACAAAGGGATCTAAATTACAGCCTTTGTCAGTTACGTCTTTAACAATGTAAGTGCTACTCCATTTAAAATTAAAAAAAAAATGATTTATACAGTTGTTGTTTTTATCATTTTGCTTATGATAGGTTGGACGTCTAACATCAAATGCTGTCTCTGCCAGAAAATGACCAGTATCCCCTCCTCTGGCTTGAATGGTCTGAAGCAGAACTACAAGCTCAACTGCATTCTCGTGGAGCAGGCAGCTATGATGAAGAAAATGGAAGCTTTGTTGGCCGAACTGAGACAGCAGCAGGTAAACGCTGAGGCAACGCAGATCTTCGTGCGTGACCTCGAAGGCAAGTCACGAACCTTCCACGTTCGCTTGTCAGACACGGCAGACGCCCTCAAGCGACAGGTCGACAAGAAGATCGGCATCCCACCCAATGTACAGCGCCTGATTTATGGGGGAAAGCAGCTGGAAGGCTCAACGACACTGGAGGAGTATAACATAAGACAGCACTCTACCATCGAGCTCACAATTCCTCTCAAAGGAGGAAACATGACCCAATAAATTGCATTGTCTAAGAGATGAATTCCCATCATTTCGTGAAATGAATAGGTATATAATTATATAACATTAAAGAAACGATTGTGTCATGCGTTATTGCAAGATTATGTAATCTGTATTGTCCAAACTTTCCAAACCCAACTCGTATCTTTGTCAAGAAGTTATACAAAAAGTGAATTATTATAAATATCAGTTTTTTTTTGTTATAGTGTGTCCATTCATAACATTCCTATGTTGTCAAAACGATGATTAAAATAATGCATCATAATTATAGTCGTTTCTTCTGTAACAAGCTGTCTCAAAGATTTCGGTTACAAATTCATGAGAATTAACAATTTTCCACATGATTCATGATTGTGTTGGTGTAACCAAAGGGAAAAACTACCAAAAAAATTATCAGCGCTTTTTCCCATCCATTTTTGTCAAGATGTTTTAACGATCCGAAATTATTTAGCTGGGACGGAGGGGGAGGCACAAGTCAAAGACCATCGGACAAAAAAGGTACTATCACATTTTAAGGAGCCTTTGATGTCTCAAACTGGTCCGGTTATACATTGAAGGGCGCACTTTTTTTTATTTTGTACTAAGGTATGTTGCCCTCACCCCCACCCTCAATTTACTCCGGTTGCTTAAACGTGTCATGTTATGTCACCCGTACGTTCATCTTTGTGTTTAGATCACGGCGTTGAGTAATTGTTGTAGTACTAATTTGTCATAAAATATAATTTCAAGAAAATATTTACCCTTCAGCATTATTTTCCTCCAAGTATTAACAAATTTTAACTCCCTTTAACTCATTTTGTCCACAGTGGCGTTTTTTTAGGCATTAAGGCTTTCCCGGGCAAACATTAGATAAATTATGTGCCCCCGCTGCCCAAACTTATCTTCGTAACTGTATAAGCAAGGGAGCAAAGCTATCAAACGATAGACATCTATTACATTTTTACGCAATTAAGCATTTCACATTCAGCGAAAATCGCAAGGGAGCAATGAACTCAATATGTACAGTTTTAAATGTTTAACATCCGTAATTGGCTTTCTTCTACGAGTCTTGCAAGTGGGGTTCGAAATTAATGACAACTCTGAAGAAATCCAGCAGCTGAATTCACAAGTTTACCAAAAATTAAGACTTTTCCCGAAAGTTGAACCATATCAAATACCCTTTAACATTTCATTATTGGAGCGCAATATTTATCAAGAGGCTTATGTAATAGGTAGCGAAGCTATTGCAAAACATCTACGGGCAAATTTTAAGGCGGCAATTTATGAGATCATACAATAATGCGAGGGTGCAAAGCGGCCGAGCTTTAGAACACTTTTCAAATGTTTTTTTTTTAAAGTAAAACGTATTAACACATAAAATTGTACTGTCTAGATGGCCATGCATTATGGCTCAAGGGATGGGCACACAGAGGATTTTTTTATATGTTGGGAACCGGGGTAAAATGCAATAAATTATTGAAAAAGTTATTGCATTTTCTGTGTTTGTTTTTATTTATTGAAACTGCCCCCTACCCTAGCCCCCGGCGCTGCGTACAGTTATGGTTCAGTGACAAAGCAATGGCCTCGTAACTGTGAGACCCCAGGATCAAAAGCGTGTCGATGTGCTATATTAGAGCCCTTTTGTGGGGCATTAATCCTCATTACTGTCATTTATGACTTAAGGGCGTAGCTCCCCTATTTGATAAGCATTATATAGAAGCATACACAAGTCATGCTTTAGCAGTCACGCAAAACAAACATTGTCAAATTATTATTCAATAAAATCTGAATAGGTATACTATTATCTAGATCTATTTTTTTTAAATTAAAATATTCCAACTATATGAGCGACAGTGTAGAATACAATGAATGACAATTTATTGATACACCACTGAAAACTAAATGGAGAGAAACTGACAGAGAAGAGGGGAATATAGTGAATGAGAAAGAAGGGGAAAAGAAAGATGATTTGGAGGAGAGAAAGGAAGGGAGTTGGTGAACGTTACAGATACATGCTTCATACACGCAAGATGATTTAGAACAAATATATTTATATGTTCTATAATTGTAGATTGCATTTAAAGTAGATATTCATTGATTTTAAAAACTAACTTTATTTTCATTATTGCAAAGTTGAAACTTTGATTCGACAAGGTTATCAAAATATAATGCTTGGAAACATTCGAAGTAATGATTATTATAAATTACAAAACGCTTAAATACAGCCCCGGCATAGTACCTGAAGAGCTCTCCGAACGCTGCTGAGATGTGTGAGATCACAGTATGAACATGATTTGCACAAGCAGACGATATCCCAATGACATCTCACACATTTTCAGTGCCTGTGTTTTCATCTTTTCTTGAGTTCTTTCTCTTACTTCACTACCGTCAGGCTAAAAGTATAATCTATTGCCTCATTCTAAACTCCGCGCATAGATTTATTTTGATGACAAAATGCAGCGGGAAAAAAATAAAGGAATCTGTCGCTTGTAAACAAAATAAGACGCCATGGTATATTCAGCTGCACACACCGCGGTATGTTCGGCGTCTCAAGAGGGAACAAATGCCGTCCTTAGTATCATTCCGGGGGGTTTTCAATTTGAAAGTCTGGTTTCTTTGATTGTTAATTAACCCCTATCCTGTGTATTTACAAGCAAAAGATTTTAGTGATCAGAATCGGGTCATATCCCCTTTTGAATGGTTTGACATATGCCATTACATTTATATACACTAAACTCATTATAATTTGACAAATAATAGCTTTGCAATTATGTTCATTCTGTATGGATTGTCGTCTGCTTGGGCAGTATTGGTCCATATAGTGACGTCATTAAAACATCGTTACTTTTTCCGGCGAATCTCTCGTATATCCCAGCTGCTATGGAGGTGTATTTTTGTTTTTATAAATCACCCGATATATAGTTGACCTAAAACTTGTACGATGGCCATCTGTTAGCTTACCAGTTTCTAGTGATACATTTAGTTGACATATTTGTGATTTTCATTGAATTTCACCTTTAAACATTATTTAATCGGACTACTTGTACAATAAAGATAAATGAGATGAGCTTAGTTACAATTATCAAAATAGGTTCTACCGGTTTGACCAGAATTATTATAGAAAATATATCATGTGTCTATAAATAATTATGTTTGTGTTATTTGTATACAATAAGCCTAATTTATTTAAAGGGACCAGTGATGTACAAAGGTTGTTTTTCGGAAGAGAGATCTTTCCATTTTGATGTGTAAAGTATACATTTTGATGGGACTATACACATTGTTCATCTAAACAATAATAACAAAACAGAAGAACTATTCATTTGTTTGTGATCCATCGTTAAATTGCATGGAGAAAAGAGCGAGATCGCATCTAAGAGAGAGAGAGAGAAGGAGAGAGAGGGAAATAAAGAGAGAGAGAGGGAAACGAGAGAGAGAGAGGGGAACGAGAGAGAGAGAGGGAAAGAGAGAGGAGAGAGAGAGAGAGAGAGAGGGAAAGAGAGAGAGAAGGAGAGACAGAGAGGTGTATATACCACCTCACAGAACATAGAAAACGTTAAGATGCCAACAAAAAGTTAAAGCGGTAACAATTAAGGGTGGGAGTGTGATTGGAGTCTAATATTATTTTCCAACAATAGTCCGATTTTCATATGCACGTGTCTTTGTTAAAAAGATCGCAAATACTTTCGAAAAAACAACCTATAATGTATAATATCAATAGCCCTGTAGGCTATTTGCCTACTGTTAAATCGACTTTCAGAATCATGCTTTCGAATTTTATTTAATGAACGTAAATTTCATGATATCCTATTTCCGCTGTTTTGTTCTCTTTATATTGAAAAGAAAAAAAAAAGAGAGAGAGAGAGAGAGAGAGAGAGTGTGTGGGAGTAGAATTACATTACCTGTTTGTTAAGTAGGGTTACCAATTCATTATTCGAGCGTGGTACACCTAGACAGGGGCGTCGCTAGACCTTTTTCAGTGGGGGGGTGTAGAGGCCAACGATTACCGACAAAACTAGCGACCAATTACCGACAAAATTAAATGTCCAATATCTACAAATTTAACCCTATAAACCCGGGGCCGAAGGCTAAACTATTTTCCTATGAACTATCTTTAGTACTTGCGTATGCGCAAATGGTCATTTTCCTCGACGACATAAATATATGAATTATTTCGTCAACTTAGTCAGCATCATAGCTATATTTTAATGCAGGCGCGGAGCTAGGATCTTATTTTAGGGAGGGGCGGTAGAGAGCAAGCGAATCACTTACAGAGCGCGCGAAACGCGCTCATTAGGGGGGTGGGTGATAGGCAAAGACGTTTAAATATAATTACTAGACGGAAAGCAGCACGCGCGGAAACCATGCAGACGAATGGGATTAGGCTTTTGGTGTGGGTGATAGGCCTCCCGCGCGAAGCGCGGAAGCTTAAACGTTACCTTAAATTATTAGGAAAAGAAGACGATTTATTGTACCGTTCTCGACTGTTAATCCTTGTCTGAAAGAAGTTCCTCCCCCTTCCCGCGCGAAGCGCGAAAGCTTTGACGTTTCATTAAATTATTATAAAAGTAGGACGATTTGCTGTACCGTTCTCGACTGTTAATCCTTGTCTGAAGTTTCTCCCCCTCCCGCACAGCGCGGAAGCTTTGACGTTTCATTAAATTATGAGAAAAAAGTAGACGATTCGGTGTACTGTTCTCGACTCCTAATCCTTATCTGAATTCAGTTCTCCCCCTCCCGCGCGAAGCGCGGAAGTTTTGGCGTTTCATTAAATTATAACAGAAAGTAGACGATTCGTTGAACCGGGCTCGACTCTTAATCCTTGTCTGAATTCAGTTTTTCCCACTCCCGCGCGAAGCGCGGAAGTTTTGGCGTTTCATTAAATTATTAGAGAAAGTAAATGATTCGTTGAACCGTGCTCGACTCTTAAAGGTATAACAAAGTTTTGGGAAATTTTGAAAATTGGGTGGATAGTGATTCTTTACAATTTTGATATATTTGGATGCCCCTGTGGATGTATTATAAGCACTAGAAATTTTAACCCCTAAAACACTTCTGCTTTCGAGAAAAATTGAATTTAAACATTTACCGGTGCTCCCGGTAAATTTTGATATATTTCAAATAGCGCCTACGGCCGTACGATGGTAGCTGCGACCATGAAAATCTCAGAATAATGTAGTTGTGATATATAATTTCCAAACGTGAATAGGTAATCGGTCGATTTTAGTCAAGAAACATTGTTTTATAGCTTAATTGATATCTTGACCGTGAGAGGGCGCTATACAACATAAAGAGTTTACTATTTACAATTTCATAACTTTAGAGTCGATTTCAACTGCGACAACGATCACTCAATGTTGTAGGATCGCGCATATGCTTGCAATATGTTCATTTGAACCAAATTCATGACCACATACCAAAACTTTGTAATACCTTTAATCCTTTGACGTTTCATTAAATTATGAGAAAAAAGTAGACGATTCGGTGTACTGTTCTCGACTCCTAATCCTTATCTGAATTCAGTTCTCCCCCTCCCGCGCGAAGTAGACGATTCGTTGAACCGTGCTCGACTCTTAATCCTTGTCTGAATTCAGTTTTTCCCCCTTCCGCGCGAAGCGCGGAAGCTTTGGCGTTTCATTAAATTATTAGAGAAAGTAGACGATTCGTTGAACCGTGCTCGACTCTTAATCCTTTGACGTTTCATTAAATTATGAGAAAAAAGCAGACGATTCGGTGTACTGTTTCGACTCTTAATCCTTATCTGAATTCAGTTCTCACCCTCCCGCGCGAAGCGCGGAAGTTTTGGCGTTTCATTAAATTATTAGAGAAAGTAGACGATTCGTGGAACCGTGCTCGACTCTTAATCCTTGTCTGAATGAAGCTTCCCCCTACCCCGCGAAGCGCGGAAGTTTTGACGTTTGCTTAAATTATTAGAGAAATAAGACGATTCGTTGTACCGTTCTCAACTCGTCTAAATGAAGTCTTCCCCTTCCGCGCGAAGCGCGGAATTTTTGGCGTTTCATCACAATATAGAGAAAGGAAGACGATTTGTCGTACCGTTTTCGACTCTTAATATTGTCTGAATTCAGTTTCCCCCTCTCGCGCAAAGCGCGGAAGCTTTGACGTTTCCTTAATTATAAGAGAAATAAGACGATTCGTTGTACCGTTCTCCACTCGTAGCCATATTTGTCTGAATTCAGTTTCCCCCTCTCGCGCGAAGCGCGGAAGCTTTGAAGTTCCTTAAATTATTAGAGAAAGAAGACGATTCGTTGTACCGTTTTCGACTCTTAATAAGCCCTATTTGTCTGAATTCAGTTCCCCCCTCTCGCGCGAAGCCCGGGAGCTTTGACGTTTCCTTAAATTATTAGAGAAAGAAGACGATTCGTTGTACCGTTCTCGACTCGTCTAAATTAAGTTTTCCCCTTCCGCGCGAAGTGCGGAATCTTTGGCGTTTCATCACAATATAGAGAAAGGAAAACGATTCGTCGTACCGTTGTTGATTCTTAAACCTTGTTAGAATTTAGTTTCCCCGAAAATTTTAAACCTCTGATTTCTTTAGCTGATATTTTAGGAAAGTGAAACTTCGAGAAAATACAAGTATTGTAGTTGTAGTCACTATCGAAGTCGTCACAGCGGATAAAAAGTCACAGTTCGTAGGGAAAAAAACTTGTCGGCCGACCGACAAGATACATCTCACCGAGTTCAAACTTCTGCATTGATATTAGTACACGAGGATCGAGCAAGAGTACCGACACAGCTGACCCAACACAGCAACATATTTGACCGTGTCTTTCTTGCTCCCTCGACGAGACGACTCCACCCAACAACCCCCTTCTCTCTTTTACTCCCACTCCTCTTCTCTCAGGCTCTTACCTCCCCTCTCTCTCCTCTCTTTCACCCCCCGTTTCTTTTGTTTCCCTTTCCCTTTTTTTTCTTTCTTTTTTCCTTTTCTTTCTTTTCTTTTTTTCCCCTTTCTTTCCTCTCCTCCCTCTTTTTCTTTTCTTTCCTCTCCTCCCTCTTTTTCTTTTCTCTCTCTCTTTCTTCTCTTTTCTTTCCTTTCTTTTCCTTTCTTTCCTTTCTTTTCCTTTCTTTCTTTTCTTTTCCTTTTCTTTTTTCCTTTCTTTCCCTTTCCCTCTCTTTTTCCCCTCCCCCTTTTCTCTTTTTTCCCGACGGCAGCGCAATTTTACCGACAAAATGACAGGTGGGGGGGGGGGGGGGGGTGTCGCACCCCCCACACCCCCCCCTTTGGCGACGCCCCTGCACCTAGATAGATGTCTACTTGATAATTAGGATATGCGAACCCACTGATCTATAGTCTTCGGTGAAAAAATAGAGATGAGTCGGATGCGAACCCTAGAATACTGAACACACCACTTTAGAAGGGTATAATCATCCTTGCCATAATGAATATTATTCAGATAATAGTATTTTATGGACAATAAGACGCCTATATAATCTCCGATATATGTTGTATTCCATAAATTACACATGAAAAATCAAAAAATCATTTGCAGTGCAACAATATCAAAGGGAATTGTCGACTTGCCATTTTTACTTTTTTCCCTTCTCTCGTTACTTCAAAGATACCATAATTGTGCTGGTTGCATTTTGGTCGATAAATTTAGACAAAGTAAAATCGTCATTGTTTATTTTGATACCTTTGTAATGTGTACTGTCTGTGTGTGAGTCTGAATCATCTGGCAGTCTATGAAGTTATTTCTATTCGATTCGAGTTTAGATCTAGTACTAGACCTAGATCTGCATGGAGATAATTCTTCAAGAACTAGTAGAGTAGTAGACACCGAGCACTTCATTATTTGACATCGTAAACAGGCAAGTATTAGCATGATTAGTAAGACTAAGATTTAGTAAGAAGTAAGCAGCAAGAAACTCTGTCACTGCACTGACTGTGTGTGAAAGTGTGAAAGTGGTGTGTGACTGTGAATGATTGTGAACTGGTGAAGAATCATTTTGACATCCACAGGATCGGGTAGAGTTTCATATGCACCCCCCACTAAAATAAAAAAAAAGGTATTATTTTAAATTTATTTTTTGGTTGGCATAAATAGGCAAATTCATGCAAAAAAATATATTCAAAAAACTGACTTGAAAACACATCATACAATTAGTCTGAACCGAGTCAGGAGCAAATTTGAAGAAATTATATTTTTAAATGTTGTAAAACCAAAGATATCAGAAGAAAACTGACCCAGTATCTGTACTAAAAATCGTACATGTAAAATTGGTCGTATACATTCGACAGCTGAAAATGACGCGCACGGTTGCATTACGTGCGTTCTCGAATCCAAAATCATACCTCACACACACACTCTCGCCATACCGCGAATGGTCCGTCGTGGGGAGCTAGCCGGCTGAGAGTTTGCAGCGATACCAACGCAGCCGCGGAGCTCCGCAGAGCGCCATTTTAGCGGGACTCGGAAAGGTTCGCGGTGGGTAGGCAGCGGCCTAGCTTTTTGCCCAAACAACGCTAGATCGGCTGCTGGCAAAATGAAAATAACTACGATCAAGAACATCGTCGGTTTCTTAACTTTTCAGTGAGATAATTCTGGATTCTAATTGAGACTATATAATAAATTAAATCGACAAAGAAACCTCAGTAGAACTCTTATAACTATACAAAAGCTTGTTTATTTCTTCATTTGACATTTTGTTTTCGACCATTTTTTCGTGCGCGAGTCAATGGAAACTATGTATTACCAAACGTTCAACACGCAAGGAACGGGGAACACTCGCGGACCTCGTACCAAATTCGTTGGAAAAAAAAATTTCAAGGGTGATTTTGAAGCAGTGTAGAATATTGGCGCTGCAATGCGCAGAAATATACTTGAAAGAAACTTAAATAAATCATACCTTAATTTTCAGAAAATCGTATTTGTATTAGTGTACCTAGATGTGACTTGTTTATAACTCAGATTTTATGAAGATTTGTCGGGAAAAAATGTCATTTTTTTCCGTTTGGGGGTCATTTCTAGGCTAATATTTCAAAAGTTGCATCAGTAATGGGCCCGATGTTTCTCTTATCGTACTCGCATGTTATTTCTACATAGATTAAACATAGGATGGTTAAGGGTAAGACCAGATAACATTATAAAAAAGATATATCCTTCCACTCTCCCATATCCAAGTTTTGGGCTGATTATTGCCGACCCACCGCAGCAAGGCCATTCAGATTTTCGTACGAGCGCGAAGCGCCCTCTAGTGCCCCATGAATGTGCCTAGCATAAACTTAAATTGGGTGCTAATGTAGACCTATGTAGTTTTGCTGTAGTTTCGCACCCGCCTAACTCCAGAGCCCACACCTGTGCACAGGAAAATGATTTAAACAGCGGGTTGGGTCACATATTTTCGAAATGTAAAGAGGTATGATCTAATGTAGGCCTGAGTCAAAACGTTTTACCGACAGTTATACGACCGCATTAATCAAAACCGTAGCATTTCTCGCTCCGTTTAACCGTTATTTTTGTGCAGTTTGTTACATGTGTTTTGTCTTTGGATTTTTGAGACTTCATTGACGATACAGAACTCCTAAATTAATAATTATTGACGATAGATCTACTTCATTGCTGATACGGACAACGAAGTCTTGCCAATAAAAATAGTTTTTAGATCTCCGTAGGGGCGACGAAGTCTTGCCAATAATTATTGTTTTAAGATCTCCGTAGGGGCAACAAAACATTGCCGATAAATATTGTTTTTAGATCTCCGGAGGGGCAACAAAACCTTGCCGATAATTATTGTTTTTAGATCTCCCTAGGGGCAACAAAGTCTTGCCAATAATGATTTTTTTTAGATCTCCGTAGAGGCAACAAAAGTAAAACCTTGCCGATAATTATTGTTTTTAGATCTCCGTAGGGGCAACAAAACCTTGCCGACAATTATTGTTTTTAGATCTCTGTAGGGGCAACAATGTCTTGCCTACAAATATTGTTTTTAGAATTCATTGCCCCTACAGAGATCTAAAAACAATAATTATCGGCAAGGTTTTGTTGCTCCTCCGGAGATATAAAAACAATAATTATCGGCAAGACTTTGTTGCAAAAAAATTTGTGGATTTATACATCATACCCCTCAAATGATTTTTACTTTAGAGACTAGAGCTGATTCTAGGATATATTTGTCATGTTTTGATTGTGTTTTTACTTTTACATTTACTCTCTCCAGGTTCTAGGATACCATACACAGCAGACAGACAGAAGGATCACAATACAATAAACCCAGGTCTTTTTATCTACCTAAAGAGCGAATATAAGCCATCACCATGCAGGCCTTGTTTGGTAAAAAGAAGACGCCGGAACAGATGCTGAAGCAGAACCAGAGAGCGCTCAACCGTACGATACGAGAATTGGACAGAGAAAAGACCCGCATGGAGCAACAAGAGAAGAAAGTCATTGCTGAAATCAAGAAGATGGCCAAGCAAGGACAGATGGTAGGAATGAAAATCATTTAGGAAAATCAATGTAATATCTTTGTTTACCTTTCTGTTGGAAATGAAATAAATATGAATTGAATTGAAATGAATAAAATTGATTCATCAATAAATTAGAGAAATTCTAGATAAATATGATGTGGCACAGGGGGATTATTTGTGTGGCAGATTAAAAGTCAAGAGGCAATGCAGTAAATCCTGGAACAATGCACTTTAAAATGTATGTAGCCAGGGAAAAAATTAATATTTATTTTTCGGGGGCTACTTTTCAACCTTGCCTGCATGAAAATCTCATTCTAAAATTTGTTTCGCATTGAACTCTATGCAAATTTAAGGGGGCTCTTTTCTGATTTTCGGGGGCTCTTTTGGGCATTTCGGGGGCTATTTCGCCCTGAGCCCCCGTGTATTTTTTTC
This sequence comes from Strongylocentrotus droebachiensis, assembly GCA_035222895.1. Taxonomy (NCBI): domain Eukaryota; kingdom Metazoa; phylum Echinodermata; class Echinoidea; order Camarodonta; family Strongylocentrotidae; genus Strongylocentrotus; species Strongylocentrotus droebachiensis. The sequence goes on along the minus strand of JAVYIG010002440.1, from coordinate 84,479 downwards.
ACTGTATGTAGCAATGTATGGTTCACTGAAACTTGCTGTCTCCTAAATGTATCAATATACACATGTAGTAATTGCTTTCTTTGATAACAAAAACGATTACCGGAAAAAAAAGAAGAACAAATTGGATAGAGTTAGGCCCTTCTTACTCCTGTATAATTATGAGACATCTGTTCATTTTCAATTACCAAGGAATAAAGGTTCCCTGAAACTTTATGTCTCTTAATGCAAGGGTCACTCTGTGGCCTGGACCCACCCTCCTCAGGTCATCACCTTTCTTCACCTGAGCCAATTATTTGTAACCTCAGGGTTTCACCATCACTTCATGTGCTTTACAAAAAACAAAGGCAAAGCATCACTCTTATCAGCAAATGTGTTAGTCCAGGCTTCACCCTTTGAATTATTTGCATAGGTGATGCTTCACTTTTGTCAGTTTTACATAGGTGAGGCTTCACTTTTGTAAGTTTTCGGCCGGTCTGAAGCTTCACCACTGTTTCACCATACTGGCCATTTGCATAGTTCAAGCTTCACCACTGTTTCACCATACCTTTGTGGAATACGTCAACATTGAAATCTCGCGAAAATATAGGCTAAGTTTTATGCACAGATTTCGTTAATAATCAATCGTAAAACAGGGTCGGAGTAGTACCGTCTCAAAATGATCGGAAAACTCTGAACTTTCTATTTTTTTTCAACTCACCTCGCAAAAACTTGGGGCCAAAACTTGGCACGATCTGCGCTGCGCATGCTGGGTACAATACCGACAGCTCGTAGGCTACTAGTCTCGTTTCCAGACTTGAGGCTGGCCTTTCAGGCACGTATACTGCGAATACTCACGCAACTAGTTATGTGTAGGAGACTAGTAGACTACTCGAAAACGATCTCGTGAAATCTCAAAATCAGTTTCGCTGGAGAAAAGTTCGGTGACCTCAGGACGATCACTCTGCGAGTGCATGAGTGACCGGAATAAAAATTAAATAGTTGTTTTGAAACGCACGATTTCGACATGATTTCGACATATTTTCGACGCGACCGGTAGTGGCTTCGATGTCACATCACCTGAACAAACAAGGCGACCGATTGGATTCGATGTCACATCACCAGAAAAAACAAATTACTCGTCAAAGCTTCACACATTTCATCAATTTGTATAGTAAAGCTTCACCCAATGAAGAAAAACGAACGTTAGGACTTCACTACAACAACAAATAGGTCAGGGTCAGGCTTAGGCGTCGAGTCGACGTCGATATTTGGCGACCTCTGAGGAGGGTGGGTCCAGGCCACAGAGTGACCCTTGCATAAATGTATCGATAAACAAAACAAAAACAAAATCTTTATTTGACAGAGCTACACTTTAGGTCCTTCTTACTCTTGTATATTAGGATACATCTGTTTATTCCTGTTTCTATTCCATCTTTTCACTTTTTTTTCCTCAGGATGCAGTGAAGATCATGGCTAAGGACTTGGTTAGAACAAGAAACTTTATCAAGAGATTCATCTTAATGAAAGCAAACATTCAAGCTGTCTCGTTGAAAGTACAGACGTTGAGATCTCAGAATGCAATGGCGAATGCGATGAAAGGGGTATCCAAGGCATTGAAAACAATGAACACAAAGGTAAGATCAGAATTAACAGGGTGGTCTACACACAAAAATTCAAACAATTAAAGCCCCTCTGCACTAGTTTGGCCAGGAGGGATTAGACCACCCAGTGTGGTCACAGGCAGGTGGTTATCTCATCAAATCAGCTTTCAATTAACATAAGAAAAAAGGGATCATGGGGGACCAGTGGTCACCTATTAGGCATTGTTTGCTATATAGAAGGCGCAAGTAGCTATAAGTAGTGCAGTGGGGCTTTAAAATTGAAACTTGGAAGGAGTATGAACTGATGTGTGCGAAGCGCATAGTAAATCTCCTGTTGCCTTGGCCCACTAAGGGCTCCATAAGGTTTTCAAATGCTATCTGTTGCAATCTGATTCTGAGCCATATTTTAGAGCATTTTGAAACAAATATTCTGACTAATATTTCAGACATAAGTTTGGCTCAGAAATTGTATAAAACTGTCACTGATTTTCAAACCTGTGATTTAAAATTCAAACCAGGAGCTTATTTACTTACATGTAATTTCCAAATTCAAACCTATCACTGTAAGACATTGGGGTATTATAACGAATTAACGATGGAAGATTGCATAGTATGAGGACTATTACTTTTTCCATGGTAGGTCACAAAAATAATATTGATGATTAATCCAACTAATCTTTAAAGCTGTTCTTTCCTTCTTCCACCAGATGAAGTTACCTCAGATCCAGAAGATAATGATGGAGTTTGAGCGTGAATCTGAGATCATGGATATGAAGGAGGAGATGATGAATGATGCAATCGATGATGTCATGGAAGGAGATGACGATGAAGAAGAGAGGTAAGAAAAGATACTACTACTACTACTACTACTGCTACTGCTACTACTACTACTACTAGTACTGCTACTACTACTGCTACTGCTACTACTACTGATACTTCTACTACTACTACTACTGCTACTACTACTGCTACTACTACTACTACTACTACTACTGCTACTACTACTGCTACTGCTACTACTACTGATACTTCTACTACTACTACTACTGCTACTACTGCTACTACTGCTACTACTGCTACTTCTACTGCTACTACTACTACTGCTGATACTACTGCTACTGCTACTTCTACTGTTACTACTGCTGCTACTACTACTACTACTACCACTACTGCTACTTCTACTACTACTACTATTACTACTTCTACTACTACTACTATTACTACTTCTACTACTACTACTACTACTACATCTGCTACTACTGCTACTACTGCTACTACTGCTACTACTACTACTACTACTACTACTACTACTGCTACTTCTACTACTACTACTATTACTACTTCTACTACTACTACTACTACCGCTACTACTGCTACTACTGCTACTACTGCTACTACTGCTACTACTACTACTACTACTACTACTACTACTACTACTTCTACTGCTACTTCTACTACTGCTACTACTACTACTTCTACTGCTACCATTGCTACTTCTACTACTACTGCTACTACTGCTACTACTGCTACTACTACTACTACTTCTACTACTTCTAAATGATAATGATAACAATACTATTAATGGGTTCTTTTCAAGGAATTAATTCCTGCCAGGTACCGATTTTCCTCTGCTGGGTCGAGTGTGGCAAATGTAAATTAATGTCTTGCCTAAGGACATTACTCGATTGTAATTTTTCTGGATCACCTGTGGAGAAAATAAGACGTACCTCTTTGCTCTTGGTATCTTTTCCCTTTCTATCCCTTTCTTGTCTATTCAATTCTTCAGTTCTTATGTTTATTTTGTATTATTTTTAATGCAGCACCTAAATGATTTCCAGTGAATGTTTTTGTTAATTGATCATGGAACTGTTTTTTTGTTCTTGTTTCAGTGATGTCATTGTTTCTCAAGTGCTTGACGAACTGGGTCTTTCATTAACAGACGATCTATGTGGTAAGTATTGCAAACTCTTTCTTTACATGTGCATCTGGACCCTGTTTCATAAAACTTGTTATCAATAACAAGATTACAATAACTGTTATAAGCTACTGAAATCTTGGCATTTGATTGGCTGATATCAAATTTTCCATAGAAATTTAGCATTTGTAATTTGTAACAAGTTTTATGAAACAGGGCCAAGAGCCAATATTTAGTGCAATAGCTTTTGGCTTAGATAAAATACTTAGCCAATTTTGGGAAAATATTTGAAGTATATATATGTAGCCAGTATTTTACCCTTAATTTAAGACAAATTTAAGATGAATTCTGACCCCATTTGTAAGTAGATTTGAATAAACAGATACAAATTAAACAAACAAATCGTTGAGAGTTCATCAAAATTAGTCAAAAAATTCAAAAGTTGGAATGGCTTGACTGTGTGAACTTGTTTCAACTATACTGTTAGGTGAATGAGGTTTCCCTAGTAATCTACACTAACAAAAGCAAGTATGAAGTCACAACTAAACAAGGTAGCCATTTCCTATGTCACTCTGCTGGAGGAGCTACATGTAATTGCCCACGGAATATGTGATGCAGAACCACATTCTCAAAACCAAGTATTTATTGTTTTGATATTCCTTTTTTCAGGTATCCCATCAACTGGAGGGGCGCTTAATACCAAGAGCAAGGAATCGGGCAAGGTCGCTCAAGCCGATGGTTTAAGTGATGCTGATGCTGATCTACAAGCAAGGCTGGACAATCTTAGGAGAGAGTAAACTTTTAATACAGCAACCAAATCCTTTAATAACCAAGTCTAAAAGACACTGTTGCTGATCTGCAAGCACGGAATGAAAACCTTAGGAGAAAATAGACTTTTAATACTGCAACCAAATCCTTTCATAACCAAGTCTGAAAGACACTGATGCTGATCTGCAAGCAAGGCACGACAACCTTTAATAGGAGAGAGTAGACTTTTTATACTTCAACCAAATCTTGTCATAACCAAGTCTAAAAGACACTGATGTGATCTGCAAGCAAGGCTTGACAACCTTAGAAGAGAGTAGACTTTTAATACTCCAACCAAATCTTGTCATAACCAAGTCTAAAAGACACCGATGTGATCTACAAGCAAGGCTCAACAATCTTAGGAGAGAATAGACTTTCGATACTTTAACAAAATCTTGTCAAACCCAAGTCTAAAAGACACCGTTGCCGATCTGCTAGCAAGGCTTGACAATCTTAAGAGAGAATAGCCTTTCGATATTTCAACTAAATCCTTTCATAACCAAGTCTAAAAGACACCGAACCTGATCTGCAAGCAAGGCTTGACAATCTTAGGAGAGAGTAGACTTTACATAAAAAGTCTAAAAAACACTGTGGATAGTGAAAGATACATTGCCTTACTTAACTAGAGAGATATTCCTTATGGAATTAGTTCTCAACATGATTTGCTGTATGGAGTAGAGGTTTTTCTTTTACTTACCGTTGTAAGTATAGATGCAGACAGATCGTGATATTATAATGATAATCCTGAAACAAATATATATAGAGCATGTAATAAACATTTACAACTTTTTTTATGACCTGTTGATGAAGAATATTTTTGAAAATCATTCATGCAACTCGTTATGAACCTAGCGCTCTGTTATAAATAAAGAAATATATTTTCGATAAGATCCAACTTTACCTCCAAAATTAGGGGTAGGAGGGGGCAAGCTGTGGCCTTTGTGGCCATTCTGAATATAAGGTTCCACCTTTCATCTGTTTTGTTGGCAAAGCGAGTTTCACTTTGGTACCCATTTAATGAAAGGGAGGAGGGGATGTGGGAAGGCACATCTTTTTTCTAATTTGAACACTGATGCTAGCATGTCAAATTATTATTTTGTGTCGGGCAAGCATTATGTAACAATGTACCTGTACATACAGTATGTACCTGTTGAAATCTATTTTCATGTAAATAGTTGTAAGCTTTTTGTAAATTATGACTTTTATATGAATAATAGATTACACAATGATATGTTTTATTTTAATGTCAATGATAATATTGATGTCTCAATATTAAAGACACTGTGTTAGAGAAATTGATAAAGCTATAGAAAAAAGGAACTGTATGGGTTGGGTTAGAGTGTACGAATCACCAAAACATGTTTTGCTCTTGATGTAAGGGGTTCCATGTTGCTGTATTGTAGTTAAACTATGAGCTTCATATACATTGTATTTCTTCTTCAAAGAGATATTTGCAATTTAAAGCCCCACTGTCATACTTGTAGCTACTTGCTCCCTTTATATACCGTAGAAAACTCCCCCAATCGGTGCCTGTTGGTCCCCCATGATCCTCTTTTTCTTATGTTATTTGAGAGCTGAGTTAATGAGATAGCCACCTGTCAGTGACCTCGCTGTGTGGTCTAATCCCTTCTGGCCCAGTAGTATTGACAGTCTTTAAATACACTTCCAGTGAACTTTAAAACATCTGGTTGAGTACACTTCTAAACGCTAACATACGCACTTGCATTGATTCACCTAACCTTTCAAATTCGTATTGAATTGTTGTTATTTTAATACTTTTTTTTTTTTTTACTGATATGATGCATTCTTTTTGCTGTATTTTATATTACTTGCTTATTGTCCTGAAAGATTAGCCATCAAATACAAAGTGTCGCCAAGTTGAAGAGGATAAGATCTTTCATCATCTATCGTACATTTGTAGTTCTATCTCTAATGATAAGACAAATGATACATGTAAATAATCATGAGTTGTACCGATGGAGAATAAATTGCTACAGAACGTGAGAAGCCATTTTAGTGCAAAAATAAATTGTAGTAGTAGAGATCTATAATAGCAAACAAACAACCCATGTACACTACTGTGTGACATAAAATATAAGAATTAGTTTAATGAAGTCAGTTTCTTTGGAAAAGCAATGTCATGAGCAGAACTCAAGATTTTAGCTCTTGCATTCAGATTTTTGGAATGATGACCAAAAGGAGGAGAAATTATCACAAATTATGATGGTAGAGCTTAATAGATAAGAAGATTTATAAAAAATTGTAGAGAGAATCTGTAAGCTTTCTAACCTATTTGTATCATAGAAATATATACTGTACATGTATATTATGTTTAATATAGTAAAATATTTTCTTTGTAGGCATAAGTCTTTTATCTTTGTTCTCTTATTGAAGTTATGTTGTTGAGATGTATCTAAAGATTTATAAATCATGTATAAATAGCAATGTGTGTTTATGGTGTCCTTTATTGAAAGAATTATGTCTATAATAGGGTTGCACACTAGCTAGAACAGCTGAAGACAAGGACTTTATATGGAGAACCTTTTTCTCATTGATGCCCTAATGGCCTCCAAGCAACAGGACTATAGATAGATAGAAACTCTTGCAACAAGTTTGCTCAAGTGTATGTCATAACTGTCTTATCAATTGTACGGTTCAATATTTTTTCATTTATAAGTGAGAAGAATGGAGAGAGAAAGCAAAGGAGGGAGAAAGTTAGAGAAAGGGAGAGAGAAACAAAGAGAGAATGAGAGCAGAAGGGAGGGGGGGGGGGTGTTATAGAATTACAAAACTCTCACTCTATCAGTGTCTTAACTTATCCTAATTTGCAAATAGACATCCATCTACGTCTGTCACACTTGAATCATAAATCCGAGTGCCCCATTGCCCCTACGAGAAGGGGAACTAGAGAGAGAGAGAGCGAGAATGGATAATGAAGATGCCACACTGGTTATTGATACCAGAGGAAGATTGCTGAAGGATGTGGGGGGGGGGGGGGGGGGGGGGGCGCGCAATAAGAGATAACTTTTTGTTGTTGCATGGTTATTTCATTGTTTTGTTCTAATAAAATACCTCTTGTTGCATTTCATCACCACATCGTCAGGGGAAAGAAGAAAAAAAAAAGATCCTACATGAATAAAAACAAAACACATTTATAAGGTGTTTCATTTCCTCATTACATAATAAAAATCATGCAATTTACATGCATACTGACTTTACATTAGTGCTGTAACATCACGGATATCTCCAATTCCGTTTAACCGCCAGTCAAAACCGGACGGTTTTCGGTTAAACGATTTAAAAAAAAAAAAAAAAAAAAAAAAAAAAAAAAAAAAAAAAAAAAAAAATCGTTTTTTTTTTTTTTTTTTTTTTTTTTGGCCGACTCTGTCGGCAGCAAGCCAGGTCCGTGTGAAAAGGCGGGAAGGACTTTCAGTTAACTGCGAGGTGCATTTGAAGGTGCCGATTTGCGCTTGTGAACTTGTCACAAATAATAGTAACAATGTCATCTTTAGAAGAAGGTGTAAGATCATTAATGTAAATTAAAAACAGTAGAGGACCTAGGATAGAACCTTGTGTAAAAGTTGGATGAATTATTATTATAAACTACATATTGAGATGATGAGATCTATTACAAAGATTACTTTCAAACCAAGATGACAGACAAATTGGAGTGTTGTTCTAGTTTTTGGAGTGGTGAGTCAACACACAGATTACTGTGCCGGGAGACATTGCCAGGCATAGTGCCAGGTGGAGGAGCATAAATAGAAACTTTAAAAAAAAAATATTAAAAAAAAAAAAAAAAATATTAAAAAAAAAAAAAAAAAAAAAAATCGGGAAAACGAAACCGTCCAATTGAAAACGGAATCCGCCATGGGCGGTCGGATACCGGACGGTTAAACGTTTGACTACAGCACTACTTTACATCACATTCAGAATAATCAAAATACAGTACAAAAGTACAATTCTTAATTGAAATCAATTTCTAAACAAAACAACTCTTTCATACATTTCTTAATTCGTTTAAAACAATAGTAATACTACTAATAATGATAAAATATATACCGGTAGTCATTTCATGTTCATTTTTTTCTTTCAAAAACGCTTTTTCTATTGAAGTAAACAAAATAAATAAATGCTTGTACATGAAATATTATAATCTGTCAAATAAAAGAAATTGATATACAACTACTTCTGAAAAGAAAACTCCCCCAGAAAGAGAGAGAGATGAAACATAAAACAGAACAAAAAACAAGTGAAAACAAAACAAATCAAAAACAAGCGATTTGGTTACGATATCAATACCGTTACCGATATCTAGATTTCTGACATTGACTGTTTTTGTTGACAACTTGATTGACATGCGCTGCGGACACGATTTGGAAACTCCGTTTTTACGCTTCTAATTTGTGGTAGGTTTTAATTCCAACGATTTTAATCGTACTATAGAATTTATTTAAGATTCTTGCCGTATTATGGGCCTCATAAGTATTTTTTCCACTGAAAATTAACGTAATACTTGCATTATAAATTGGCTGGAGGCAGGCATAGCAACACGCAGGGATCGCACACCCGCAGCACTGGGGACCTGTTGCGTGGAAGACCGTACCATTTCACGGGCACCGTATTTCAACAGGTGGCACTTGCACTCTACTACTATTTCATTTTCCCTGAAAGACTGAGCTAGTAGTACTAGCTCAGTCTTTCAGGGAAAATGAAATTAGGGATTTAACGTTAGAACTAGGCCTAGGGGTAGGTCTTTATAACAAAAGTGAGAGTCTACAACAAGTAGATCTATATTCCCTTTGTATGCCATGAAGGCAATTAAAGGAGGTGATTAGACTAATTAGATATTCCTAAGTTAGTGAGATTGAGAAAATTAACCTGACCAGACTTGCTGGCATGAACATGTTGATGAACTGATGAAGATGTTAACATTGTCACATTAATAAAAAATGTCAGTGACTTTAATTTCAAGGACAAATGATAAGGGGAAGCTGTAACTGACTTCGGATTTAAAGGTATGCATGGAATAGCACTAGTCTAACCATCCTAAATATCCATTTTGATCCATCAGGCATCATGCAATTAATAACCGTTTTTATTTTTAATATTCAACTGTCCGCCTGGATAACCAACCTGTCCAGATACACGATGGTCGATGGGTGGTATCTTTCAAGATATAATGCCTCCATTTTTTTCCTTTGTCATGTTTGATAGTTTTCAAGGTATTCTGCTAATCAGATTTGTACGTACCGTATTTGCCGGCGTAAAGGCCGCAGTATTTTTGGAAGAGAAAATATCAAAAAGTCGGGGTGCGGCGTATACGCCGAAACAGTAAAAATCGCAAGTCAAAACAGCACGTCTATTATTTGTAGGCAACTTCATACAAAAAAATATATTAACAAATTGACTTGAAAACACATCGGACAAGATCTAGTCTGAACCACGTCAGCAGCAAATTTAAAGAAGTTATCTTTTTAATCGTTGTGCAACCAAAGAAATAAGAAGAAAACTGACCAGAAACTCGTACTAAAAATCGTACTTTTAAAAATGTCCTTGGCTTAGACAGCGCATGGCCCGGTAACCAAAATCATACCTCGCTCACACACTCTGTGGTGGGGAGCTACCGGGCTGGGAGTTGCCAACAAATCCAACGCAGCTTCGGAGATTCACAGCGCGCAATCGTCGGTGTTCTTAACTTTTCAGTAAGATAATTCTGAATTATAATTGAGACTATCTAATTAATTAAAGCGACAACTAACCTCGGTAGATCTCTAATAACAATACAAAAGCTTGTTTATTTTCTCCATTTGGCGGTACGATAGGGGTAAGACCGGATAACATTATGGCCACAGCTTGGTTATGGCAGGCCATTCATGTTTCTGTATGCATGCGAAGCGCCCTCTAGTGTCCAATGAATGTGCTAATCTGCCTAAAAATCGATGAAGATTTGCTAAATTACGATCATTTTTTAGGTAAACTTCCTGTAAATTTATAAAATGATTGATAATTTTGGTATTAGTTTGTAGGAAAAATAGAGTTCTACGAGAAAATTATGATTATTTTCTTTGGTCCGTTTTTTTTTTTTTTTCTCTCTACGAAATGTCAAAGTTGGGGGTGCGGCCTATGCGGCGGTGCGGCCTTTACGCCGGCAAATACGGTATTCTGCTTTTCCCTTCTCTCCTCACCTTTTTTTTTGGGGGGGGGGGCATTTTTATTCATTCTTTCCTTCAGTCCCTGTGAATTCTGTTTGAAGTGGTGATGAAATTAATGAAATGTTGATAACTTAAATCTACTTATTTTCCTATGGTATTTTATTTTAGACTGGAAGCAATGATGATAGCATGGCTAATGAGTGTGGAACTGGTGACTCATTATCGTACTCTAAAGAGATCAACAAAAGTGCCCAGAAGAGTTTGATACCTCTCACAGAAGACTTGGCAGAATGGCTTTCAAGGGTGTTAGGTACTTATAGTTATAGGTAGCTCTATATGTACCATTTAAAAGAATTCATGTCAATCACATATTGCCCCTCCCCCAAATTCAATATAGTTTAACAGAGTGAGCAAGACTAATACATGAACCTTCCACCCTCCCCTCTCCCCCATTCTTATGTAGCATTAATATTTTAAAGCTAATGTTGAAAAATACAATTGTAATTTAAAGATACAAGATAGAGGGAGAGAATGAAATTAAACAATAAAGGAACACTGCCGGTAATTTCCTTTAATTTTTAAATGTCAGGTTGGTATGAATTGTTTCTAAGTCAGAGACTATTAATTTAACAGAAAAAAGAAATGGTACTTTTTCATTTCCATATATTTATTCAGAACTTTTAAGTTTACAAGCATTTTTATAACACTATTCTGTACTTCTGCACCATACTCTCATTACATGTTTCCTGATTGCAGGTTATAACTTTTGTAATTTCTAGATCAGAAACCAAAATTGAAGAATTTTAGGAGGGGCATTGATACAATTAATTGTTAGTATTCAGGTTTATAATACATGTTCTTCATTTTTTGTATTATATTAAATTATTTAATGAATCCTAATGCTCTATCCACTTTTCTTTCAGATGTCAGTGTTGAAGTTGACACATTGATGGACTCGTTAGACAATGGCGTACTACTATGTAAGCTTGCTCAATTAATACAACGGAAAGCCGTAGAATGTCAAAAAGCAGGCCATCAACTCAAAGATGTAAGTTTTTGTTACAATTTTTTGTAAAATACAACAACAGGTTGTCATATTGTAGAGAATTGTTTGTTAGTTTATAAAGCAACGATGCAATGTCAGATTATACTTTTTATTCAAAATATTATAGGAAACTTTGTTTTCACATAGTACATTTTGAAATTTGAATATCATGTTTTTTTTTGTCTTCCTTACTTTCTTTTTGGTGTTTCACAGAATGTTCCACAACGAAAAATCAAATGCCGAGAGAACGCCACGTCAGAATCATTCTTTGCACGTGATAACATTGCAACCTTTTTGTCTTGGTGTCGTGAGCTTGGATTAGAAGATACCTGTCTCTTTGAAACCGATGGACTAGGTAAGAGAATTAATATATCTGAATTTCAAGGGTATTATAGATCATAGATCATATTCCAGGCACAGTAGCCTGTTGTACATGTATTTAATTAATGCCTTTTACTTTTTGATTCCAATTGTCGATCAGAATTTTGGTCTTGTCTGTGGTACGAGCGTAACTTGCTCAGTCTTTAGTGAGTTAATTTTGACGTCCGTTTCTGAATGCGGTCGGTACCGCGAAGCGTGACTCCTTCCTGCATTCCTTAAAGGCCCACTGCACTACTTGTAGCTACTTGCGCCCTCTATATAACAAACCATACCTAATCGGTGACCATTGGTCCCCCATGATCCTCTTTTTCTTATGTTAACTGAGAGCTGAGTTGATGAGATAACCACCTGTCCAGTGACCTTGCAGGGCAGTCTAATCTCTCTTGTAAACTATGGCAGATACGCTTTAATATTAGTAACAAAAACAAAGTTGTAGCTGTCCCTCTAAATAATTTCATTTTCTCCCGAAAAAACTCTGGTTCTGCAAAACCCGTAATGACTTGGGCCTAATCTAGTGCTCATATTTTGAAGCAATATACTGTATATGGAACGCCTTTAATACACCAAGATCAAAATATGTTTCAGTGATTGGCATACTTTAAGGAAACAACACATGCATACAATTTCTATTGCTTACAGCTGCACAATTCATTCACCATTCAAGTTATGCATTGTAGAAGTCCTAGATTGAATTTAGATTGAATGGCATTGTAAACGATGCATGAGGAATGTGTTTATACACTCATTGAGTCAGGTGTGACCATTCTTTGTGTGTGTCCTATCGTGAGGTAATGACCTTGTGTGTATATTGATTGCTAGTCATTGAAGGTATACAACAAAGGCAGTGTCGTCATACATGTAGACCAGTTTTTCTCATATTCATAGTTTCATACATGTACATATATCTCACTCCTGTAAATACAATTATTATTAAAAGTCTGAATCTAAAGGCTTGTCTGACATAGCAGCAATGAATACACAAGATGGATTCTCTCCATGATTTATTGCCGGACTGCAACTCGGTCAAAATGATTATAATAAGTGATTTTAAAAGTTCATCACTGGGGATTTTCTGTGCTCTTGATGTTTGTTGAACAAATGTTGATGAAAAGTGTACACATTTTAGGCTGTTTGCACCAGTTGAATTCTGTATACGGTACATCTCAATTGCTATCTAATATACATGTATATGTGTAGTGCAGTGTATGGGTAATTAAAAAAAAAAAATTTAAGCAAAAGACGTGTACATTTACTTTCACAGCTCTTTGTAACCACAGCAATACAGTACACTGTACATAATAATAAATAATAATAGTACTGTTTATATAGTGCTTAGTACTATTCTAAGCACTAGTGTACATACATGTACATGTACATGGTTAGTTGTGAGGAAACAGTTCTAGGGTAAAATCAAAAAAGTCACTTTTCTGTTTTGTTCTTTTTTTTCATTTTCATTAAAACTCTAGGAAGAATTGATGTAAATGAACTCGATAACAATTTACATTTTGGATATTCAGTTGTGTTATAATTATTATGGTTTAGGAGAGAAATTTGAAGAAAAATACCAATGGTTATTTTCAGATCTCTCTTTTGTTGTTTTAAGTTGTTCAAATCACATTCAGTTTGCGATCATTTGCGTGTTTACTTTCATGTACATGTTATTGTGACAAATATTATTTGTGTGTGTGTGTGTTTATCCCTAATTTTCCCTCTCTTTGTTTCAGTGTTAAGAAGATCGCCGCAGAATGTGCTAGTGACTATCTATGAATTAGCTCGCCTTGGATCAAGGCTAGGCATAGAACCACCAGGATTACTCAAACTTGAGAAAGAGATCGAGAAGGAGGAGAGAAACCCTAGACCAGTCTCAGCAAAAAAGGTCTCAACGTTAGATGAAATGGTAAGAACCTAGACCAGTTATAGTCTAAGACCAGTTGTAGTGTAAGACCAGTTTGAGCCTATAAGATTGGGGTCTGCTCGCTATTTATAAGGACCACTATTTATAAAAGACCGCTATTCATTTAGTTACGGGTTATGGATAGCTGTCCTTATGAATAGTGGTCCTTATGAATGGCGGTCCTTATGAATAGCAAGATAAATTGTCTATGGTTTGCTCGTTATTTATAAGGGCCGCTATTCATAAAAGCTCGCTTTTCATTTTATCACACGTTATGGATAGCGGTCCATATGGATAGCGAGCTTGACCTATAAGTTATAGTCCAAGACCAGTTTTAGTCTATAAGATAAATCACAGGATTAATTAAACTTGAGAAAGAGATTGAGACGGAGGAGAGAAACCCTATACCAGTCTCAGCCTTAATAGATAAACAGTTAAGGACCTAGACCAGTGTTAGCCTAAAGATCTCGGCCTCAGTTAAAGAGGTAGGAGCCAAAAACAAATCTTTGTTTTAATATATAAATGGGTAGGAACCGAGACCATAGTAGTAGATAGTATTGTATTTAATATATATTGACAGGGTTGCCTGATTCTCTTTTTTTAATTGCTCCAGGTCCGTAAGATCTCTAAAGAGAAGAAAGTGACGGACATCCATAGGATATCAGAAGGAAAGTACAACATTGGAGGAAAGATCGTCTTGATCAGGGTGAGTATTTCAGACATTGATCTTCTACTATTGTTACACAAACTAAAACTTGACAAAGGTTTGAGCAAGTATCTGGTATTGTACTCTCTTTAGACAAGACAGTTACTATTACAGGTAAAGACCAGTTTTGGAAACGCCCCCCTCTCAAAAAATGAAATGGAAGCTCTTATTACCAATCATGTGAAAGAATGTGTTTTGACATGTCGCGCATGTGGCGCGTAGTCCCATATACATCTTTCTGTGTACAGTGCTTGTAACTTTACCAAGACTGGGCGAAATTTCTTATCATTTTGATGATTCTATGAGTACATGATTTGATGTACTCTCTTTAGACAAGACAGTTACTATTACAGGTAAAGACCAGTTTTGGAAACGGCTCCCTCTCAAAAAATGAAATGGAAGCTCTTATTACCATCTGTGAAAGAATGTGTTTTGACATGTCGCGCATGTGGCGCGTAGTCCCATATACATCTTTCTGTGTACAGTGCTTGTAACTTTACCAAGACTGGGGGAAATTTCTTATCATTTTGATGATTCTAGAACCTTGCAGTACACACCAATACTTATATTCTAGAGGATCAACCTTTTCTGATTGATTCCACAACGTTTCTTTCACAATGCAATTGCATGACCATAACTGGTCTTTATCTTTAAAGAGAGTACAATACCAGATACTTGCTCAAAATTAACATCTTTGTCAAGAACAATTTCTCTATACATCTCCTCACTAAATCACCAACAGAGAACATCATATTCACTTTGATCGACACCATCTCTTTACTTTCTATCAGTGTCTTAATAATGCAATGGCCCCAGAATATATAAGTTAGTCTTAGTCTTTGGTAGGTATGCACCCTCACGCAAGCTGGATCTGCTCAGAAAGATCTCTTGAAATGTCCAGTTGTTCAGAACAAGTTTTACAGGGATCAGTTATTTAGTTATCCTGCCCCTGCAAAGGCCTGCATTTTGGGACACTATCCCATCTCATATGAAGGAGGCATCCACAAGTTATTTTTAAAGCTCCACTGCACTACTTACATGTATATCTACTTGCGCCCTCTACATAGCAAACCGTGCCTTATCGGTGCCTGTTGGTCCTCCATGATCCCCTTTTTCTTATGTTAATTGAGAGCTGATTTGATGACATAACCACTTGTCAGTGACCTTGCAAGGAGGTCTAATCCCCCCTGGCCAAACTAGTGTAGACAGGCTTTAAAACATACCTGTTTAAACAGCATTTTGACTGAGTTACCGTCTTGCATTTACAGCACCTGTATCTCCCTTTTATATATTTCTTTCTACATGTAAGCGCAGTGATATGCGCTTTTATAAAAAAATGTTGTATTCATTTGTTATTTTCATTATCAACTTATCTTCTATTATTCAACCATCTCTTTCTTATGATCATTGGTCTTTTTGCAAAGCTTCTGCTGAACTTTCGAACAAACTACTGGTACCTTAAAATGTCAAGAGCTGTCAAACTATTAACCAATTCGAAACTTGTCTTAAGACACATTAATTCAAAATTGCTTTTGATGATTAACTTACTCTGTTCACATTGATGTATTTTTCATATGTATTGTAATTTTTAGGTTTATTTGCATTGTATTTTGTTTGTTATAGCGCTTAGAGACTTTGGTTGTAAGTGCTTTAAAAGCACCATTTATATTATTATTATTATAATATCTCTTTATTGATTGTAGATGCTGCGAGGGCGTCATGTCATGGTTCGTGTAGGCGGCGGATGGGAGACATTAGAATCATATCTCGATAAACACGTTGTCACGTCAATGAAACGGATTGGACGGGCAGTAGAGCTAGGAGAGGGTGAAGTTATACAGGATGATTATTTTGTCATGAATGCCAAATACAAGAGCCACGATAGCGTCAATAATAATGGAAGAAGATAACCAGCTCTCAGCTATGTTTAAAGTTGTCTTTGTTCTTATTGTTTGTCATAAAGTGCTTTAATGCAATGTGTCATGTATTACATGTGATATTTTTCCATTATAACCCAGGGGGGTGTTTCACAAAGATTTTAAGTCGAAAGTAACTCTAAGTTGGACTTAAAAACTATGGAGAGCCATTTGTGGCCTTAAAATAAAATAAATTCAAAAGCAAAAATTCAAGTATTTTCTTTTCATAAATTCAACATCAAGAACATGAAATCTCCTGTGATAAAAGAAAATATGAATGATTTGAATCAACATTTTATGCCTTTTAAAATAACTTTTACAAAATATTTTCAAAGATGCTAACGGCTTTCCATAACTGTTAAGTCCAAGTTAAAGATAAGTTCAACTTAGGATCTTTGTGAAACACTCCCCAGGTGAGGTAAATGTGTACCTGGCAGGAATAAATTCCTTCAAATGCTTGAGCACCATAATGGCAGCCATGCTAAAGCCGGCATAATAATTGTGGAGCGCCAGGAGTGTCAAGTCTGACAGACTGTAGACATGAGCGCTATACAATAACCCACTGTTGTTCTTGTTATTAGTACTACATGTATGAAGCACCTTGCACATTATATGAATGCCTTTACTGAATGAATCAGCGAATTATATCATTGTTTGTGAAAACTGGTATTTTTGTCATGTACTGTACATGTGTATTCATAGAAAACTGCACAGAATTCCAGATTTCGTACTCTAAAACAAACAAGAAACTATAGAAGAAAGTAGATATCAATGCCATCCATGTACCCATGTATTCTGTTATTTGTGTGTGATGTAATACAAAAAAAAAAAAATTCTATCCAAAGTATTCCATGATTTCTACCATACTGCTTGGCTTATTGCTTAAAGGGAAAGTCCACCCTGAAATTAAGTTAGTTTTAATAGGAGTAGAAAAATGAGAGAAACAAGTCAGTGAAAGTTTGAGCAAATTCCGATTAAAAATAAGGAAGTTAGGATTTTTTAAGTTGTGATCAATCAAACACAAATTGGCAACTCTATGACGTAAAATGCGAGCTCAATTTCCATTTGCTTAGTACTAAAAAAATCTAAAATTTTCATTTTCCCTCAAGAAAAATTTCAACCATACATGCACCCTAAATATAATAATTGCAAATATGTTTCTATACTCCCCCTGCAAGGAACAAATATATATTCCGTCATCGATAACGAAGAAAACATGATTTTATGGAATATTATGCACAAAGCAAATGAAGGAGAGCTCGTATAAAACGTCACAGAGTTGCCAATTTGTATTTGATTGATCACAACTTCAATAATTCATAACTTTCTTATTTTCATTCAGAATTTGTTCAAACTTTCACTCACCTGATTTTCTTATTATTCTGCCTCTATCGAAACAAACTTATTTTTGGGGTGGACTTTCCCTTTAAAAGTCTTTCTATTCCTATTATTATGGACACAAATTGGCAACTACTTAAAAAACACCACATATTCTTTCAAAAGGATTTAAAAAAGTCAAACTAGCAAAAATCAATCTAAGTCTATTTTAATATATACATGTAGCCTTGTGCATCACATATTGACATGTGCGAACATGAAAAAGAGATATTATGTTATCCGAACATGATTTATAGGGTACCGGGGTATGTTCAATAGGGTATAGGGTATTGAAAATAGTTGCAATCAAATACAAGTTCATTTTATACATGTAACACCACTTGCAATTTCTGTGTTATAGTTACAAGCCATATTAGGGGTGTTGCAGGGAAGTAGGAATAAGTTAGATTATTCAAAATGACCACTGTACATCTACAATGTTGCAATCAACAATAAGCTCTATTTTTTCCAAGACCGTTGTGTTCATTATTGTATTATGAATCAACAATTATTACTGCTCGTTTAACCGTTAATCGTTTTTAAAAAATGCTTCCAAATTATATTATTCTGCCAAATTATAATTTGATCTATTCATGTGTAAATGTGTACATTACAGTCTGATGATTTTGAAATGTGGGAAATAATTGAAAGTGACAATCTTTTTCATGTTTTACAGAATTTACAGAATTCGGTTCTGTAAATACCCAGTACTTGTATAATATGAAGCCTTCAAAAACATGCCTTTAATTTCCATCTTATAAGAGAATGACATGTTATTTTATTTGTTTGGGCTTGAAAGGCTTTAACTCATATACATAGATACAGCGTTAGTGCTCTTCTTGTTCAGAACAGATGATTTCATGAAGCATTGCACAACAGAATGTCCTCTGCTGTTACCCACTATAAGCCCTCTTTTATTTTGCAATGTGCCTTCATATCAAAATGTCTCTTGGTTAGATATTCAAGGATTTTTTCTCAGACTCATATCAGCTTTCATTTATTATACCTCAGACAAATAGATTTAACATTTTTTGGCTCCATTGATTTTTCATGCCTTGAATTGATGAAGATCACTTTAATTCTCCAGATTCACTCCTGTTATTCACTGTACATATGTATACCAAAGACTGCTCATTGTTACTAAATCTACTGTACATCAAGTTTGCTGCTCCAGATTCTGTAATATGATTTTTCACTTCTGGGAAATAGTTTTTGTAATATTATTCTTTCTGAATAATAACTCATATGTATTTGGTGAACAGAGTACATTCCATTGATAACAAGTTTAGTTTGATACATCAAATTTATGATTATGGCAGAGTGACGTAAAAAGTATGTACTACTCTATTTTTGGAGAAAGGATGAGGAATTTTCGCGCAATGAGTATTCAGATTAATTTATTTGTTGTTGATTTTTTACAATTTTAATCTTGAGTGTATTTTAAAAGACATACTTGTGTTTAGGATGTGCATAGTGTAAAAAGAAAGAGATGCGCAGTATTCGAATTGTAAATATTTGATTGTGCTCAGTTTACAGAACAAAATAATATATATTTTTATATTATGGATTTGTTTTGTTAGCTGCACCAAGCCTATGATTGCCAGATTAATCTTTCACTGAAGCTATTTGTATTCTTCATCTTCTACAAATTAAAGGGTGATCCAACCATTGTAGGCCTAATATAAGTTCATTTGTATGAAATCAGAATAGTCAGAAAAACACATGGTGAAAGTTTGAATAAAACAGACCAATAATAAGAGAGTTGTGAATGTTTGAAATATGAAATATCATGGATAGCATATTATTTACAAAACTTTCACCAGTGTGGTTCTCTGATTTTTCTGCTTTCTATTAGAGTAGTTTGCTGTTAATGTTGTATTTTCCCGTAAAATCGAATACAGCTATATTGTTTTGAAGTATGTTGTACCTACTTCATGTTGTTCATGTGATATAAACAACTGTTGCAATCAAATGTTTGTTTCATTAGTTGACAAAAGCAAATAAAGAGTTAAGATGTTTAACATTTGTTAATATCCTTTCAATGTAGATTATAGCTATTTGCAATCAATGTGTGTTTGTGACAGGCAATGTATTCAGAAGTTGTTTTCATTATTCAAATTGTTAAATGTATTCTTATGTATGACCTGTTTTAGACAATATTTCATGACTAACTTGAAACATCTGTTAGTAATTTTAAAAAATTGTGTTAGATAAAGATGTATGTACATTGTATGGCACTTGTTTGGCGATGCAATTGTTCATTTTTATAAGTGTTTTCTTCTCTGAAATCAATTGTTGAATTAGATTGTAATGTGTAATGTTTTTAGATTTTGAGGGAATTCTATCTTGTTGTATACTAGACTTTTATTCAGAAAAAAATTATTAAAGAAGTTCCATGCAACTCTGAAATACAAAGAGACGATAAATAGGCAAAATGTTAATAGTACTTAATCACGATGTTAACCTGTCAAATACGTTGCAGAATTATCCTTCTTGTATTACAATGCTCATGTGATATTTCAGTCATTAGACACTGAATTCTTCAGGGTCTACATCATGAAGTGATTCTTAACCTGGGATCATTTGGTATTTGAATGTTTAGGGGGGAAAATACACTCTCGAAAAAGTCTACCATTATTCAGATTTGATTTGAATCAATTCAAATTTAAATATAAAAACTTGAACATGTACGAGGAACACCTATGACAATCCATTAAAAATTGATAGATTATTTGAATATGAATTTTTGACAGTTTCAATATACAAGGACTTCAATTCTAGTCAAATTTAAGAGTTTAGGGTAAAAGTTATTGAATCAGGTGTCGAGAGTTTGTCTTAAAGTGTGCATGTACCAATCAACAAAACATGTTTTGCTCTTGATGTATTAGAGGTTCCATGTGGCTATACTGTTTTTAAACTATGTGCTTCAAATACACTACAGTTTAAATATATTTCAAGTGAACTGTAAAAAGTCTTTTTAATTAGTAGAATACTAAACACACGAGAATGCACTCGCATAGAATAGGTCACATACGAGCCCTATACACAGGGTTTTATGTTATTCTTTATATTCTTATTACCTCTTAAATATGCCATGTCAAGTTTTTATGTTAAACTTTTTTCTTCTTCAGGTGTTTGGTACATTTGAAGAATTGACCACATGTGGTGGGACTCAATAGGTAGATCCTGAATTTTCTGAACAGTTGCAATAAAAGGGTTAATAGCACTGACTGAAAAGTGTACTTTGAGGTTCATAACATTAATTAATCCCCAAAAGTTAAAGACCAACTGCCCTTAATTATTTCATGCATACAGGGTGGGATATTCATGTATGATTGTATTCTTGAATGCTTGACATTTGAAAGCATTTAACTGTCAAAGAAAAAAGTAAAACAGCTGCTTATATGAAGAGGGAGAGTTGATGAGTTTATTAAGAAGAATGATGCTTTTGCTTTGGTAGATATGTTGCTGTATTTTTCCATACTGGTATTCACATGTGTTAATTTTCAGTGAACATAATTAAAGTGCACTGGGAAATTATTTGTTTAAAAAAAAATCAATCAAATAAGCTTGAAAAAAATAATAAAAGGATGAAAATAAATGGATATATTTGATGAGTCATTTTGTCACGAGTTTTGCAAGCTCCTATTGTTAGAGACGATGCAGTTGACTGAAACTTATAAACGCATTAGAGAAAAGAAAGGAAAGTATTTGAAGGGAGTCGCATTACAGTAAGGGAATGTAAACGCACCCCCCCCCCCCCATTTTCTAAGGGTGTACAATAAGAAAAAGAACTGAAGCTCGGTTGCTGCACTATTGTTTAGAGTACTCTAATGAGGGCTAGCTGTCTGCATCATGTAAATCCTGTCAGCAAACAAGTGGTCTAGCGCCATCTCTTGTTTAAAACATTATAATGTGGCCTTTCTACCTTGTGTTCACTAGGTCATCAAACAAGCGGTCTAGCGCCATCTCTTGTTCAAAACATTATAGTGTGGCCTTCCTGCTCTGTTTTCACCACTGATCTCTACGGCAGTGGTTTTCACAAACAAGAGTTCTATATAGCGCCACCTCTTGTTTAAAACATTATAATGTGGCCTTTCTGCTTTTGTGCTTATACGAATTTCGGCATCAAACAAAAGGTCTAGCGCAATCTTTATTTACAAAATTACAGTGTGGCCTTTCTGCATAGTGTGCATTCGGTCATCAAACTAGTGATCTTGCGCCATCACTTGTTTAAACTAATATAATGAGGCCCGTCTGCATCGTGTTAACCCGATCAGCACACAACTTGTCTAGCGCCGTCTCTTGTTTAAAACATTACAGCTTGTCCACCAGTGAGAGAATAAACCCATCCAACAAATTTGTTTTAATGCAACAGAACTGTTTACTTATTTCTATGCAAGTATATGCATAGTTTTTGAGCGAAAGATTCTCGTGACCCAAATTAAAATTTGAAAGAGGCTTGCCTGACATAGCAACACCTAATGTATGCAAAGTGGATTCTATCCTTAGTGATGTTATTATAGCAGGTGAATAAAAAGACTGGTAACCAAGGGCAAGGGAGAGAAACGTGCACTAATTGAAATACATTAGTGAAAAGGTTTATTCTTTATTTGGGTTCTCGAAATTTAAATCTCGAAAGAGTGCAAAAATGACATTTGAAACTATTGAAAATATTGCGCCCCTATAACTTATAAAGCATAAACTACATATCGTTTTAAAGATTACAAATCCAAAAGAATTCCTAACGCATGATTGCCTTGCGGAATTCAGTTTAGTTCAGTCTTATTTTCATTCTCAAAAAAAAATAAAAAAAAGAAATTAAAAACAGAGTATCATCGATAGAAAAACAATATAATAATAGAGCCTTACAGTACGTTGACCCCATAATCAACACTATATAAAATAACTATTAAAACAAACTGACTCACAAGTAAAGGAAATAGACATGCAATATATAAAATTTACATTACGAACACAATCTTGAAAAATAGGTTTTATATATGGGCGTTTGAAATAACTAAGTGATTTGCTGATTTTTAGCGCAGGAATTAATTGTTCCATAAGGAAGTACCTTTAAAAATATTGTATTAAGGGAGATCAAATTTCAGACCTGTAGTAGCCTATTAGTGGTCATTAGACGAATAACGAGTATTTTTCATGCTGATGTTCTGTTAAATCAAGAAGAAACTAGACGTATACTCTCTGGTGTATTTGATATTTATATAACACAAAAACATAAACAAATTTCAATGTTAAATCTATTCATTGGGTAATAGTAATTTATGAAGCATTATGAATTATTCTTAAGGCATTTTCCTGAAGTGAAAAAGGAAAGCCGTCGATGCGGAAAACGAAAACCATTTGGACTGTCATGTAAAATGTTGCATGAAAAAAAAAGATACGTCCAGTAATCCTTTATCCAAACGTCGTTCAAAAAATAAAAAAAACATAGGAATAACTCAAATGGGACGATAATTTCAAATGTCACCCAGGGATCTATTTAAAATGTACAAGAATTCTTTTAATCTATAAAGCTTATCGGGTATAAGAGGAAGAGGACACTTTTTTTTTTTTTTTTTTTGAGGGGGGGGGGGGGGGGGTCTCGTAATTTGAAAATTTGACATTTTGCTCCGATGGGGGGGGGGAAAGGTTTAGTTTTTTTAGGGGAGTTTATACACATAAAAATACCAAAGGGGGAGGGGGGTTTAACCTCCCGACCCCCCCCCCCCCTGGACCTGATACACGAAAATAAATACTATATAGATAGCATTATGTAAAGTTTTAATGAACATTGAAAAGATTTCAATGAGTTTGGTTTACAAGCTCGTTCGACTGCTCCTTTTCTTTTGTGGATAAATTTGAGGGAGGGGGGGGGGGGGGGGGGCTAGCAATTTCTTAGTTTGCCCCGGACGACGCATTTCCCTAATATTAGTGATCTAGAAAACTGTAGAAAATAATTTTCTGTCGATTCATCAGTGTTGTATTGAAATTTACAGTAACGTGTTTGGTAATTTGAGGGTGTTTTTCAAGTGTTTAACAGGACGACTGACTGAAATATAAATATAAGGACATTTTTCATGATAGGCCTACACTCAATTGAAAATTTTGGAAAATTTGGAAAAATCAGACCCATATTTAGGGATATTTATTATGTGGACCAGCCAGTCCCTATTAAACTTTATACCCATATTATATAGTCATTGTTCATTACTAGCATTATACAATTTTCATTTTAAGCTATAGATACAAACTTTCGTAATACTTTACTTTGTACATATGCTTCTTAAAGGCCTAGTCACACAGCCCTCCACGGGCGTATCGCGGCCGAATCACGGCCAAAAATTTCTGCCCGTGAAGCAGACGCTGTTGGACGCTTTGAGGTCGCAATATAAAGACGCGATACAGCCGTACTTTACCCGTCGTTACACGCGGTAAGAAATTCACACGCGGTTGGCCGCGCGAAAAAGTTTTGGGCTGCCCAAAAATTTAGACCGCGGGTAATCGCGGGCGGTACACGTGGTACACACGCGGTAAAGACGCGGTACAGACGCGGAACGAACGTGCTAGGACGTGCTAGGGCCGCGGTTAAGACGTGGTTACACGCGGAATTGGACGCGAAATTTTAGCGGGTAATCGCGGGTGGAGCACGGTCATAGCACGTTTGTTCCGTGTCTGTACCGCGTTGTTATTACGTGCATTAGCGTGTGTACCGCGTGTAAGCGTGGTAGGCCGCGGTACCGCCGCGCTTCACCCGCGATAAGGACGATGAACAGTCGCCGGCGTCTGTTCCGCGGGCATACCACGGGTAAACCGCGGGTAAGCCAATTTTGCACATTTTCCACCACGGGCAACCGCGGGCAAAAAAAAATCGCGAAATTTTACCTGCGATAAGATGCGAAAGGCTGTGTGACCGGGCCTTAACGCATCTATTAATCTATATAATCTATTCATTTTCCTTTTTTTTTGTGTGTGTGTGCTCTGAAAATGCATACATTATTGTAAATTTTCACCTTTTTTCAGAGTTAAAATTCTATTCAATTTACTTTATAGATGAACGTAAATTTTCTTTTGAACAATTAATTTACATTATTTTATTGGCGCCTAAATGAGGATCTTTAACTGTTAAAGATAGTTCTTATAATTATGCGTTTTTTAACTGTTGTTTTTATTATTATTTGTAATGCAAATTCTGTTTCCTTTACTTATCAGCTATTTTCTTCTAAACCGCTTAGAGGCAATTTTGCAATTTGCGGTATACAAATATCTTATTATTTTATTTATTATTATCAATGAACAAACTGTCTTGTGTATTCGCCTAGATGGCAGCAAACAGAATACGGCGAAATCAACGTAGTCTTGAAACTACGCACTGCATAACGATTGAATTTGATATTGCAAATTTTCGGAATATTAACGATTCAAGTTTTGAAAGTAATATATATGAATGAACTAAATATATTATGTAGACTGATTTAATAATTTAATTTTGTTTAGGAAATTGTAATTTTACATAATAGATTTAACAATTAAAATCATATTATTTTACCAAAGACTACCTATTGCATACGAAGCGAAGCATGTTATACGTGTGCATGGCGCTGGCAATTCAGTACAGTGCAGTCAGCTGAGACACAGAGCTAGTTATTATTGGACGTACTTTCAACGGTAGGTCAAGGAGGAAAGACGGGGAAGTCCGGGGTCTGTCGTCTGCTTTCGCATCATAATCGGAAGAGCTACAGTGTAGTTCGCTAGACAATTAATAACCCACTGCACTGCTGCACTGCACTGGCACTGTGCACAGTATCACAGCAACTTTGAAGAGGTATTCTACCCATAAACATACATGTTTTCCTGCATGGATGGAAAAATAGCACCTTTGACAGGTAAGCTTAGTTCATTTACTTACATTTAAACGATGAAGGTCAAATATGATCAACGGAGAACTAATTGAAAGGAGATTGACTGTGCTGGGTCTGATTTGGGAGGTTTACAGGTTTGCAGCGACACTGGCTTACTCTAGCTCGTCTTGGCTTAATGTCTCGCCATAATCTTTTGCTAACAATCTTTTGCCAATAAGAATGGGCGCTCGTGCTTATTCTCACCAAGCCAGGTGCCTAAAATGTGATTCCAATAATGTCATTGATTCCGTTAATAAAAACGGGGCTGTCAAGTTTCAACCCTCCTGTATTTGGAGGGAGTCTTGCACGGTTGCACCACCACACTCATTCTCCCGCCGTCCCACCTCGTAGCGGGAGACTCCCACTACCACGCCCTTCCTCCCACTCTCCCGCTTCGATGTAGAATATTCTGGATCCCGTTTTTTGTTGGCGGGAGATTTTTCATAAACCAAGAGATCTACATGAGTACATCGTAGTGGGAGAGCGGGAGAATGAGCGTGGTGGCGTGAGACTCCCTCCAAATGCGGGAGGGTTGACAGCCCTGAATAATTAAGCCTATAAACTAATCCTAGATCTATAGCCTATACTGAAAATTGTATTTTTGATTAATGAAATAGATCTAGATCTAGACCTATTGGCTATATGCGATTGATCATGATCAATGTGGTATCGGTGTCAGCCCGGTTGTGTGTACTGTCGTTTGCGCTGCTGTGTTATTATTATTATTTTTATGAAGGTGGGTTTAAACTTTGGAAAAAAATAAAATATGTCATGCACTATTTCAAGCCACTAGTGATATTATGGATTCCTCGACAATAGTGCTATTCCTGCCACCTCGATCCATAATTTCAACTAGAGCCTTTTAGTGTATGGTATATTATCTTGTAGACACCAGGAGAGAAAGTGCACTAACCCCAAAGAGTGTAGGGTCTTGACTTGATGAGGTAATCCCTGAAGCAGCTTTTCCAAGCTATACTGGGATGAGATGTGTTGTGACAGCAGGTGAAGGTGCAGACAACAAAAAAGTTTACAATTTCTTTATACAGTAAAATAGTGACGTGCAAGTAAAAAATCATGCTGCTATATAGTTTACAGCATTTAAGACTTAAAGTATAGTAGGCCTATACTGTAATAAATAAAAGGCAGTGTTAACATAGATTATGTTAATTATGATAATCGGGCTATTTCTAGATAGAAAATAACCATCTGCTATTATTCTGGTTATCGTGCAACCTTCCTCATAAACATATAGACAAATGGTAGACTCTGTTAATGTTGGGGGGGGGGGGGGGGGTGGGAGGGGTTAACTTCTGAATTTTTGACACAATCCATCAAAAAAATTGTTTCTTCTTTATTTAGACCTAACAATTTGATTTAGGAAAATGACTAGAAAAGGAATAAATCTAGATCTAGATGATTAGATAATTTTCATATAACCTACAAAAAACATTGAAAATAAAATCAATGTAAAATTGACATCATTTGATGAGAAATTAATCTTTACCTTTTTAATTGCCACTCTCCACCCAGGTGTTAAATGGGTACCCTGTAGGATGCCAAAGTCATAGTAGTTTGAACAGCATTGTGATTTGCGAGCATCTCTTAAATGGCACCTGGATGGAATGCTCCCCAGGGAGTGGAGAATGTGCATACATGTACACTGTACATTGTGTGTGGACAAGCCTGAATACACAGACTGGGTTAGAATATCTTTAAAGCTAATTAAAGCGCTGTACTGTGGTTATGTGGTTAATATTACTGCCCTGAATAATAAGACTCACATGTTCTTGTACACACCAAGGTACTAAGATGCATTAAGACAATTCATAACAAAGTGTGAAGTAGTCAGTCAACATAGATCAGGGCTCTTATTCACAAAACATTTAATAATATAGAAATATATTGTCTTGAGAGGTTCTGGTTCAAAGTATGGACATGAGATGACTCCAATAGTAGGCCTACCATTGGAGTCACCGAAGCCCATAGTTTTAACCAGTACAGAGTAAGGCAGGGTATATGTTTTATATCCTGTATCCCCCCCAAAAAAAAAATCATCATCATCATCATCAATTTTTGTTTTTAATTTCTTTTATTAAAATTTGAAATTTTAGACATTTTTAAACATTTTAAAATTACAAGAAATAATTTAATACAAAAATTTAAAATTTACAATTTCATTTTACAATTTTAATAGAATTATCAGTTTGTTTTCTTCAACTCCCAAATAGGTAGTCTGCATGAAGTATGTGTTGCTATGTTGGGCTAGTGTCGGGCAAGCTTTGAGCCTCAAAGCTTGCCCAACACCCGCCGACAGTTTGAGGTAGTTTAAACAATATTTGTTTAAAAATTATGCAATAAATTTGAATGTGTTACTAAACAGGTCTATTACCAGTAGGTCTAATACATGTTTCATTGTGCACAAACATAGTATGTACCTGTACATGTAATGTACACTGTACAAGTAACATGAACTGTACTGTAATTTGTTACAGTATTAAAGTGACTACGCAAGCAACAACAAGGGACATGTACAGTACATAGTATGATCCATACGATCCTATAACTAATCGAAGAACAAGGTATAATTAGATTGATACAGGCTATTCTGATAGGCAGAAGGGATTAGTTGTAATAGATTGCTCATTATATTGCATTTTAACTCTGACAGGCTGACAGTGACAACAGCTTGCATGCATTATGAAAATATTGATATTGATTTAATTGATTCCTATTACCTGAGTGCAAATCAATCTTTTTAATTACCAACGCGTTGTGATGTGATGTTGCTTATGCACGCATGTTAGGGCGCTGCTTGTACAGACGTTTCTCCTACTCGCTTATCAGCCTATGGTAAAGGGGTTG
Organism: Strongylocentrotus droebachiensis; assembly: GCA_035222895.1. NCBI lineage: Eukaryota > Metazoa > Echinodermata > Echinoidea > Camarodonta > Strongylocentrotidae > Strongylocentrotus > Strongylocentrotus droebachiensis. The sequence continues at coordinate 55,940 of JAVYIG010002440.1, read as the reverse complement.
TTTTTAATCCAGATGAATTCTAAAACTGTTATTGTCCAGAAATGTGTTTTGAAGTCATTTATAATGTGGACATCATTCATTACATGTACTTTTTCGTAAATAGAAATGTTGGCAGGAATGAGTGAAGTTGTGATAATGTATTGCTTATTTGCTTTTCTACCAGGTGTGTGTAAACTCTTTAGACCCAACTGTACATGCTATTTCATGTAGTCTAATATGCAGAAGCCTATTTTGTGTTTTCAATGTATACATTTTGTCTTTTATTGTTTTATTTAATTTGTTGAAACTTTGGTTCATATTTTTAGACATTACTAGAACTCACACTATGAACATAACGGACAAAGAAAGAGGACAAAATATCGGTTCCGCATTCTACCCTCAAAAATTGCTGTGGTAGACAAAGGAACATCCCTTCACTGCTATTATGTAAAATGTGTAGAACAGGTGTCACATGCATATTCACCTGTTCTACACATTTTTACATAATAGCAGTGAAGGGATGTTACTTTGTCTACCACAGCAATTGTTGAGGGTAGAATGAGGAACTGTATATTTTGTCCTCTTTCTTGTTCGTCATGTTCATAGTGTCATGAACCATTAGAATCCTTGTACATGTAGTCTTTCCAACTGTTCTTGTTTCTATCTCAACTCTCTGTAGAACCCAAGCCTCTTCCGTTGGTTTTTGTGTCCAGTGTACCTTGTGTCCTATCCCGTCTGACCCCACCTGACCTTTGAACTTTGACCTCAGTGTAAGCTTGGCAAGCCAGGTCATGGGATGCTACGAGGAGATAAGGAGGATAGTATTATGGCTTCTTCATCCGTTGATCATCCGCTTCAGAAGAGAAGTGCCTCCAGTCAGGGTTGAACACCATGACTATTGGTGTGGGGATGACCCTCAAGGTGCAGTGTTTGCCCCTTTTCTATTTATTTATCATCCAATTTGCATGATCCCAAGCATGTACATGTGTATAGTGTATGTTCCTTCCATCTGAATCCAAACCTTGTCTGTCTATTACTCTGTTGTATTATTTTTCCTCACCATGTGTTACATGTATGTACATGTAAGTTCATTGTATGTTATATGAAAGGCAGGTATTCTACTGACCCTCAAGGTGCAGTGTTTGCCCCTTATCTATTTATTTATCATCCAATTTGCATGATCTCAAGCATGTTCATGTTTATGTTCCTTCCACCTGAATCCAAACTTTGTATTCTTTTTCCTCACCATGTGTTATGTAAGTTCATTTTATGTAATATGTTGGGTGTATTAAATGAAAGGCAGGTTTTCTACTGAAACTACTATAGATATTTACATGTTTGTGTACTGCTATCTGCTGCTCACAATGTCTCAATGTGCTGGCAGTCCCACAATGCATTACCGACTGTATGGAAACTGTACAGGAACAGGAAATTGAGAAGACCCCCCCCCTTTTTTTTTTAGTGCTCACTATCACCCCTGAATAGTACATGTAAACTAAGCTAGTTTCTATGAGAGAGAGAGAGAGAGAGAGAGAGAAAGAGAGAGAGGGGGGGGGGGAAGAGAAACAAAAAGAGAAAGAAATGAAAAAAAGTAAGAAAGAGAATGAGTGAGAAAGAGAGAGATAGAAAAGAGAAAGAGAAAGAAAAAGTGTGTGTGTGAGAGAGAGAGAGAAAGGGGGAAGGAGAGAGAGAGAGAAAGAAGTGTGTGTGTGTGTGTGTGAGTGTGAGAGAGAGAGAGAGAGACAGAGAGTTTGTTTTAATTACATTTAACACTTGCTACATTGTATGTGTTTAATCATGTAAGGATGTCAGTATATAGATCCGTCATCTTCTGTCTGTGATCCATATTCCATTCAGATTATCGACTATGAAATGATGTTGTTAACACGTGCCCTGATCACTTTATCACACTTAAACAACATACTTCTAGTCATGATGACTGTACCTGGTGTCGATCAATAGTTAAAATAATTTTGCTCTGCAGTCTGCATATATTCAGGGCACCATGATTTTATCCTCTAAAAAATCAGTTGAACAATAAACATCATCGTCATCATCATCATTTATTAAAGTCAGCATTTTCCCTGACTTGTTACTGACTTTCATGCCATGATGAGTGATGACACTCACTATGAACATGACGGACAAAGAAAGCGGACAAAATATACAGTTCCTCAGGTAGACGAAAGGAACATCCCTTCACCGCTATTATGTAAAAATGTGTAGAACAGGTGTCACATGCATATTAAGTGATTAAGTTTGCTTCTTTCCTTTCATGCACAGACGATGCCTAGAATGCTTAATAATAATTGTAATAATTTCATTTTATAGTAAAATATCGACTTGACCACATGTGTAGATCTCTGCATGCAGGTTGTTTGTATAAAATTTGCCTTGGAAATAGTATACTCGTTCATATCTGATGCAGCAAAAGCGTGGCGATTTTAAGAAAGATGTGTGCAAACTAAGGCTGCGACGGGTAGTCGAATGCTCGAGTACCCGCACGGTTGACAACTACTCGGGTACGATTTCTCGTACCCGAATATTCGGCCGCAAAAAAAAAAAAAATTAAAAAAAAAAAAATTGAAAAAAAAAAATGTCCAGGCCCACGCTTACCCGTGCCAGGGAGAGCGGCAGCCGCTGGCATGGTACCGTCGGTAAAAATGTTTCCCAACTCAAGCACTGTCAAACTCACCTTTCAGAAACTGGGACAAAGTCAAAAAATCAAAAAAATCAAAAAAAATCAAAAAAATTCAAAAAAATTCAAAAAAATTCAAAAAAATTATAAAAAAACATGGCGTCCGAATACTCGAGTATTCGCCTGTAAGCCTGGGAGTGTACTCGGGTACCTCATTACACTGTTGTGCACAGCCTTAGTGCAAACTGTGATATGCTTAACATTTCTCTATCTTATAAAACAGAGCTCAGTGAATATGCACAAGTCCTTTCCTGTGCGTATTTGACATATAAACAAAATATGTGGAGGGTTTTTTACAGTGGATTACCGCAACATATCTGAACATGCCTCTATCCTACCGGTAATATGTTTTCTGGTTTTATACAAAATTACCTACACCGTCTATTTCATTATTTATTCTTATTTAATTACAGGGTACTGATCCATTTTAATACATTTAGTAGCACACTGTGACTATTTGAATTGACTTCAATCAGATTTATAACGTGCAGTAGGTACATATACATGTACTTCTTTACTTTTAGGGCATAGTCCATAGATAATCATTTGCAAAGTATGTTTGTTTGTTTTATATTGTACCAAATTCCACATAACAAGATTGTTTCATATAGATTTAACAAGAGAATTATTATATATTATTATAAAACAATGATAGACCTGTAACATAGAGAATAATAATGTGAAATATGGGGAAGCTATTAAGAAGGAAAGCTTGTATATATTATAGAAAATAATGGAAAATTGTGTTTATAAAATAAGAAGAACAAGTACAAAAAGGAACACTTTGAACGAGGTGATTAACAAATTATGGTAGATTGGGAACCCCCTATTCCTAAATGGCTCAGAGTATAATGAGAATGTGTACAGGTTTCTTTTTGTATGCACTACCTTGTTGATGTATAAGAGAAGCCAGTGGAATTGAAGCTTGATATAACGTAATGAAATTCTCATAAGATAGTTTCTCTCCTCACCACACAATGAGCTTTCTACTTCTAGCCTCATTCCATCCTTCTTGTGTTTTTTTTATTTAAAGGAAAGGTTGAGTTCTGATAAAAGTAAAAAATAAATTGTGAGCTTTTTAAATTCTTTCTATTCTAGTGTATAGTCTGGAAGAATATCAGGAAAGGTTGAGTTCTGATAAAAGTTAAAAGAAATAAATTGTGAGCTTTTTTAATTCATTCTATTATAGTGTTCTAGTCTGGAAGAATATCATTGTAAAGATATCCAGTAAAAGTCATTGCTCTTTACGTATGCCCTTGTATAATATATTACATTGTGACAAGAAATAAGCTGAAATTTTTGGACCAAACTTTCATGCCACAATATAGTCCCATATGCACATTTCTTTGTGCAGAGCGTGTGATTTTCAGCAGACCAATTGTTATCGTTTTCGTGATTCCAAAACCTAACAGCATACAGATTCTCATAAATTGTCACTTTCCTGATGAGTTAAATATGTCGGTGATCACTTTTTTTTTTTTGTGGAGAGTACATTGTAGGTCTGCAATTCTAATACTGTCTGGTTCATGCCCAAAGTATTATAAATTGTGCTCCATCATACCTTATGCTCCATCATACATACACCTTATGGCTGCATCATCAAGAAACATGTTTTATGATAACAGTTTTCTATACTTGTATTTGAGACAGTGTTGCTTAACCAAAACTGACAGTGCTGTTTCTACATGAATGTTACATCTAATTTAAACAAAGTTCTTGAGATGTTAGCACTTTTGAAAGAATTTAATTTCCAATTTCTTTTACCAGTGCTACATACACTGTATATGTGTTGATAATTGTAGAATTGATCCTTGCACATATACATGTAAGGGCGTGTTCATGCTTGATTTTGACGGCCAGAATCAGGCATCTGTTACGCGTTTAGTTTAAAACACGATTGCGTTCATGCTCACTTTTGTAGAATCACCGAAAAACGGCGATCACGATCGCCGATCGTAAACTCACAAAAAGATGCGTTTACAATTTGTAAACGCGTTTAAATGGGGTCAACGCACTGACCTCTAGTGGGTCTACGTAGCATGCGAACACAGGTTTGCGAACTCCAGCTGAAGGCCACCCAAGAAGAATTGCCTGGAGAAGTGAGCATGAACAGTGCACCGTGGAACTGCGATTACGATGAGCGTTTACGATGAGCGTTACAAATCGCTCATTCTGCCTTCAAAATCAAGCATGAACGCGCCCTAAGTTGCAGTTATCAATGTTACAGGGAGAGCGAAATAGACATGGTGAGAAACAGGGTCAGATAATTAAGAGGGATGGAGGGTAGAGATTTAGGGAGTGGAGAGGGAGGACAGAGATAGAGAGAGAGGGAGGGAGGACAGAGATAGAGAGAGAGGGAGGGAGAGCGAGAGAGAGAGAGAGAGAGGGAGGGAGGACAGAGATAGAGAGAGAGGGAGGGAGGACAGAGATAGAGAGAGAGGGAGGGAGAGCGAGAGAGAGAGAGAGGGAGGGAGGACAGAGATAGAGAGAGAGGGAGGGAGGACAGAGATAGAGAGAGAGGGAGGGAGAGCGAGAGAGAGAGAGAGAGGGAGGGAGGACAGAGAGAGAGAGAGAGGGAGGGAGAGCGAGAGAGAGAGAGAGAAAGAGGGAGGGAGAGCGAGAGAGAGAGAGAGAGGGAGGGAGGACAGAGATAGAGAGAGAGGGAGGGAGAGCGAGAGAGAGAGAGAGAGGGAGGGAGAGCGAGAGAGAGAGAGAGGGAGGGAGGACAGAGATAGAGAGAGAGGGAGGGAGAGCGAGAGAGAGAGAGAGAGGGAGGGAGGACAGAGATAGAGAGAGAGGGAGGGAGAGCGAGAGAGAGAGAGAGAGGGAGGGAGAGCGAGAGAGAGAGAGAGAGGGAGGGAGGACAGAGATAGAGAGAGAGGGAGGGAGAGCGAGAGAGAGAGAGAGAGGGAGGGAGGACAGAGATAGAGAGAGAGGGAGGGAGAGCGAGAGAGAGAGAGAGGGAGGGAGAACGAGAGAGAGAGAGAGGGAGAGCGAGAGAGAGAGAGAGAGGGAGGGAGGACAGAGATAGAGAGAGAGGGAGGGAGAGCGAGAGAAAGAGAGAGAGGGAGGGAGAGCGAGAGAGAGAGAGAGAGGGAGGGAGGACAGAGATAGAGAGAGAGGTAGGGAGAGCGAGAGAGAGAGAGAGAGGGAGGGACAGCGAGAGAGAGAGAGAGAGGGAGGGAGAGCGAGAGAGAGAGAGAGAGGGAGGGACAGCGGCATTTGATTAAACTTTAATCTATTGGATATTAGCGTGCTAATCAACAAGCAGTGTGAGTTTAATTTAGAGAGGAACAAATCCGTGTCCCTCCGCATTGATTATATGTTGTAAAGCAATGAGACTTCTACCAGTCAAATACTGTACATGTACATTCCATTGGCACAGCCTTGCTGGAAACCAATCTATAGCCATATCAAGAGGTTTTACTAGGGAATCATTTTATGATACAGTGGAACTTCATTATGAAGAGCTCTGATATAACGAGATATACATGTATAACAAGGTGATTTTGCTGGTCCCAGCTCTTTATATTCTTTTATCTTTTACCCTCATATAAAAAGATTCCTATTATAACAATGAAATTTCTGTAGCCCTGAGGACCTCGTTATAATGAGGTTCCACTGTACAAGCAGTACAATATGTATTTACAGGCATATTTGAAACAATTTTGTGCATGTGTACATTAAACTTAAAATACATGGAGTTTATTTTTTGGCTGAGGTTGCCTTATTCCCGAGTCATCATGGTTTTCCTTTAAACGAGGGCCTGGGGGACTGAAAAACGGTTAGGCCCTCGATGCCCTGATACATTTCTCCATGCTAGGCAACAGTACAGATTTTGCATTGAATTTATACATACCTAAAACTCGGCATGAGCAGATCAGAAATACAAACAAGAATCCAACAATAGTCCTAATTGAAAGAATAAATAAACTTTTATTGGAGGATGCAATTTCACCTGGTGTGAGAAGTGAAATTCTAGCCATCTTTCTAACATCGGGGGTGTTTCACAAAGACTAAGATTGACTTTAAGTTGGACTTACATGTAACTATGGCAGGTCATTCGTGCCACTTTTTTCCTCACACTGTTTACTGGTCTCTCAATGGTTAGGTACAAATCATGGTCACAAATATACAGAATTTACATTTTTTTGATAGGTCATTATTGAAGGATTTTTAAAAAATCTGAAGATCATAATGGTGAGAGCAAGTAGTTTAAGTCCATCTTAAAGTCGATCTTAGTCTTTGTGAAACACCCCCCAGTAGAAGCAAAGTTTTTAGGTAACATGTATGTTCAAAGTCAACTCACCTACACTAGGACCTCTTCTACCCTGATTGCTCCAGGCACATCAATCTTGGTGCTTCACATGGAGACAGTGTGTTCAGACGGTAGCGTGTTCAGACTGTAGCGATGCACACAGTGCTCATAGGTTTTACATTTGTAGTTCAGGTTGCTATTTTTAGAGTTTACTTCCCAGGATGCAATCTTAATTATTTTCTACCTCTCATATGTGTTTAATATTTCACCTGAGAAGGGAAACAAGAATTAACAACAGCCTTGTATTGCCAGTATCTAATTCTTATTAATCATCTAAAACCAAAGAAATGTGAAGATTTTTTTTTAAGGGCTTACCAAAACTTAACATCAGCTTTAAGTCCTATCCAAAGCACTTGACAAACACAAGTTAATGCCTTAACACCTAGCTTAAACCCTTAACTAGTTGATTGCACCATCACACTAAAATACTATTGTTTGTATCAGGATCTTTGTTATAAAACCACTTAGCTAAAAATAACATTAGTGTTCAATCACCATAACAAATAATAGATTTCAAACAAACTGCATGAAAGTTGGAAGCCGTTGGAAACACTAAAATGAACTTCTGAAATAATCATTCTTCTTCTTCTTCTTCTTCTTTTTATTAGTGGTAGTAGTAGTCGTAGTAGTATAATCATCGTTATTATTATTGTTATTATAATGATAATGATAATTAATACAATTATTATTATTATTATTATTATTATTAGTTATTCTTCTTCTTCTTCTTATTATTATCATCACTATAATTCTTATCATTGCTAGTAGTAGTATTACAATGTAAGATGGTGAAAAAGAGCCCAAACTATGGCACCCCTGTCGTGACCCTGGCATTGCAACACAAGACGTCATTCATGTGACGGAAATACCTTTAGCAACTAAGGTTGCCAATTTGCCAATTTGACAGACTGTAAATAACAGTGTCTCTTCTCTCACGAGCTTGGATCGAGATTGCGCAGGTTGCTCTGTTCTGTTGAAGAGTGGAATTTAATAAGGGAAGCTTCAACTGTGGGATCGATTGGGACCAATTGATGTAGGCACTGGAGTGCATTCATTGAACACGTTTATTAAAGGTATCGTGTAGATAAAGTAGGAGTGCATTATGAGAGAGAAAATGGTTCATATAGTCATGCCAGTCTTGTGAATCTAGATTAAATTCCAAGCCTGCATGTATTAAAAGGCTCCCTCAGATATAAAGTGGTAAACTGCAGCACTTTAGTTTTTTAAATGTATTTATTTATTTTTTAATTACCCCGGTAAAAGAAAACGCTTGTAAATGCATGGCTACAGAGCACAGCAAAGGTCCTGTGCATATTCATGGAGCTCTGTGTCTACATATATGAAGTGTAATACACTGAGAAATTTACGTCACCAAACTGCCACGGTTTCATTGTGTCATATCTGAATGAGGCTTAGCCCTTTCTTGTGAAGAAAAAATAAAGCCTGACACTCAATGAGCAAGTATTAAGTGAAAAATGACTGATGATGATTAAGAATAACTTCTCTCATCCTTTCTTTTTGTTCCTCTTTCCAAGTAAAAAATTGCATTTTCAAATTTGTTGTATGTTGAGCTGGATCAACTATAAACGAGACTTGCTATCACAATGTGGCCTTTAAAGCCAACCCTACTTGAGTAAATTATGATGTGTTAACCATATTGATTCTACATGAATGCATTGATGTAAGGAGATGTTGCAGACTTGGACTTGAGATGCTAGTAGTCTAATAGTACATACTCCAATTTAACACTTTACTACAATTCCTAAGGGCCTTGAGTAGAGCCTTGATCTGTCAGTTTCTGGCTGTTTCTGGCTGTTTCTGGCTGTTTCTGGCTGTTTCTTGCTGCATGTTTAATATGGGGCGCCAATCTTGTTTGTCTTGTGAATATTTTGAAGTCGGGTAATCAATGGGAAATCCATAAATGAGTCTTTCTCATTTCAAGATGTCATGTACAGTGTATACATGAATTAAGATATATATTACACACTTTATAGAAATGTCTACACTGCAGCTATCCTTGTTTTTCCGATTTTTTGTCTGTTGTAATTTTTCATGTTTGAATAATCCTGCTGTGTTCCTGACTGTTAAATGAAAAAAAAGGACTTCTTTTCTTTGTATCTACATTTGTAGGCCTCTCTTTAGTTCGTAACACACTCCTTTGGAATTCTTTTTTTTAAAACTGCAATAGTACCAGTGCAATAGTAGCAATGCAATAGTACATGTAGCAATGCAATAGTAGTACAGTACCAATTCAATAGTACCCAAACTACTGATGCAATAGTAGCAATGTAATAGTACCATTGCACCATTATATCAAGTAGGGTAGATACCTGTACATGTGTAGTACTCTATGTATGGGCATCACCCCTGCTAGAAGGTCAAAGATGAAGCGAATAGCTCTGTACATTAAAGCTAAATGATTGAATCACTGGTAAATTGAGATAATGCAACATTCATTCATGAAAGCTTTGTAAAATATCGAGAATGATATTTCACGAAGCCAAAATGAATCCTCTACACTCTCTTAAAGGTATTACAAAGTTTTGGTATGGGGTCATGAATTTGGTTCAAATTAACATATTGGAAGCATATGCGTTCCTACAATATACATTGATCGTTGTCGCGGTTGAAATCGAGTCCAAAGTTATGAAATTATAAATAATAAACTCTTTATGTTGTATAGCTCCCTCTCAAGGTCAAGATATTAATTTAGCTATGAAACAATGTTTCTTGACTGAAATCGACCGATTAGCTATTCCTGTTTGGAAATTATATATCCTAACTACATATTCTGAGATGTTCATGGTCGCAGCTACGATTGTACGGCCATAGGCGCTAATTGAAATTTATCAAAATTTACCGGGAGCACCGGTAAATCTTTATATTCGATTTTTCTCGAAAACAGAGGTGTTTTAGGGGCTAATTTTGTTAGTGCTTATAATACATCCACAGGGGCATCCAAATATATTAAAATTGTAAAGATTCACTATCTACCCAATTTTAAAATTTCCCAAAACTTTGTATTACCTGTAAGCCTTGTTCCAATATACAGCGGTAAACTGCTCACTTCCTTTATGATGTCATAAAGTTAAAGGCGCTTCACATTTCTGTATCTTCTAAACACAAAGTTAAAGATAAACTTGAGTTCTGGTCATCTGATTGCATTGTGAAAGAAAAGGTGTGGAATGGATCAGAAAAAGTAGATCATGTACATGTACATGTAGCATGTAAGTATTGGTGTGTACTGCAAGGTTCTGGAGTCATCAAAATCATAATAAATTTGACCCAGTCTTGGTAAAGTAACAAGCACTGTACACAGAAAGATATGGGACTACACAAATGGTGTCGGGGCTACTAACCTTGATTTCCTTATCTTTCTATGCTCATTACTCAGCAAGTATACATTTTCTAGCAAAATTGTTTGGCAATTGACATTTATTTGTAATCTTGAACATTCAGTGTAAGTTGTGTTTGATTCTGCGAGAATTCATTTTCTTTTTTTACCAGAACTAAAGTTTATCTTAAATTGAAAACGCTTAAGTTTTTATGTCAGAAAGAGCCGTAACATCAATGACCTCATCCCGTCATCTGTCGACACAGAATTTTTAAAATCTTCAGCCTCGTTCAGATATGAAGTTGCAAATCGCGGTGGGTTTAATAGAAAAATGTATTACAGTGAAACTTGTATATAAAGACTGCTCAAGGGAAACATGGAAAGTGGCCTTTATAGGCTTGTGGTCTTTAGGTACAGGTTCCTTTAGTATGAAAGGTTTCAATGAGAAACCATATTTAAAGGCAGGCTTTACTGCTTTAGCTAGAAGGGATTAGACCACCCAGCGAGCCAGCGAGGTCACTGTGACAGGTGGCTATCTCATTCACTCAGCTCTCATTTAACATAAGAAAAAGAGGATCATGGGGGACCAACAGGCTCCGATTGGGGAAGTTTTCTATATAGAGGGAGCAAGTAGCTACAAGTAGGACAGTGTGCCTTTAAGGGAAACAAAAAATGTGGTAATTATATACTCTTTTCACACTGGTTTTGCTTAACCCCGTACTTTGCTTAGCCCTGTACTATCCTTAACCCAGGAATATTTATTTTGGCTTTTCACACTGCAATTCCTTAGCCCCGTACTAGCCATGGCGATGGAATTCATTAATTCGCTTCACTGCGTAGTCCCAGACTATTTTTCATTTCTGTTCTCATTCATTTGCTTGGCACCGCAATTGCGGGGTTAGCAGGAGTTAGCACCACAATTGCGAGGTTAGCCCTGCTATTTTGCAGGGTTAGTTAACCCCGTACTATAGGTGGGGCTAGCCCACTTTGGTAAAAACAAGTCTGAACAGAAAGTGGAATAGGCTTAACCCCGTACTATAGGTGGGGCTAAAACCCCCCTTAACCCCACCTATAGTACGGGGTTAAGCAATTTTTTGCCAGTGTGAAAAGAAAGTGGAATAAGCTTAACCCCGGACTATAGGTAGGGCTAAAACCCCCCCTTTAACCCCACCTATAGTACGAGGTTAAGCAACGTTTTGCCAGTGTGAAAAGAAAGTGGAATAAGCTTAACCCCGGACTATAGGTAGGGCTAAGTCTCCCTTTAACCCCACCTATAGTACGGGGTTAAGCAAATTTTTACCAGTGTGAAAACAGTAATAGACATCTATACAGGTGGTCGCTAAAGTAGGTTTGAATGTATATGTAAGGCCATGTAAAATTGATTACATGTTGATCGTCCGGATTTTTTGAAAAAGAGGAGGAGGGTGTACCATGTTATTTGATATTTGATATTTTTTAAAAATGGCTGCTCAAAATGGCCGCTCGGTACATTTTCCCTGACAGTCGAGGCTATTTTTTTTCAAGATGGCCGCCGACAATTTTTTTTTTTTTTAATCAGAAATAGAGCCATTTTAGCAGTGTTTTTTCATGTTTTTTTTTCTTTAAAAAAAAAAAAAAAAAAAAATCAAAAAAATTTCAAAAAAAAAAAAATAAAAAAAAATAAAAAATAACAAAAAATAGGAGGCGGCCCCCAAAAAGGAAGCGGGCGGGGACGATCAACATGAAATCAATTTTACATGGCCTAAAGGAATGGCAACTGCATGCAACAAAGGTTCCTATGTGTATTCAGTGAGCTCTTTGTTATAATTAAAGATAAAGAAATGTGAAGCGTATCACATCATTATACAAAAAAAACACACCATGGTTTTGTTGTATGTGAACAAGGCTTTTTGCAGCCCAACACAACCCCATCCATTATATTTGTATTGTCTCACTTGTCCAGGCTTTATGTGTAACTAGCTGGATTGAATTTTTCAAAAGAGAGAGAGAGCTGAATACTTCAATTAGGCCGGTAAATTCACACTTCACTTTAAAGGGATATAAGCATGCTTAGCATAGAATTATGCTTCTACCTTCACAATTCAAGCAGCCTAAGTAATTAACCTTGACATTTTGTTTCACAATATCTGTATTTCAGTCACATTACACTCACTCAATGACCAGCATTTGATATGTTTTTTTTAAATGTAAGAAGATAATTGAAATACAACATACTGTACTGCGTTGTAATCCATTCACTGTCTTTAGTAGATAACAAGTTCTCCCACCATGTAACAAACAGGATTGGAAGTCTGCAAATGTACACTGAATGAAAGCATATACATACATTGTATACAGTTGAACCTGCTTTAGTGACCACCTGTCTACAAAGGTCACTTTTCATGTTTCCCTTGAAAATGGTTTCTCATTGAAACATGTACTAAAGGAACCTGTCTGTAAAGACCACCTGTCTACAAAGATCACTTTTTGTGTATTCCTTGGGTGGTCGCTATAGACAGGTTTGACTGTATATGCAAACTATTTTTTAGTTGTATTTATTTATTCATCTGTCATATGTAATTATTGTAGTTCATGTTTAATACTATTTTCATGCCGTTAAATGTCAAAAATTGAAAAATGTTAGGAAGGGGGGAATTAAATTATTTTTATAAAAAACAATCTATAATGACAATGCAGAGCTGCCAACCTGTCACTTTCAAAAAACATATTATTCAGCTTGAAAAAGCATATTTTAGGTGAAAAAACAGATTTTGCCTGTTTAACGTGTTTGTTATTTAGACCTGTCATTTAAAAAAATAAAAAAATAAAAAAATAAAAAAATAATAATAATAATTAAAAAAAAAAAAAAAAAGATTTGTTAAATATATTTACCTATTTTATCAGAAAAATCCATTATTTAAAACATCACAGAATTTTAGTCAATGAGTACGAGGGCCGCTGAATCAAGGCAAGTCTGGAGTTGCAATCAACTTTGTACATAAAGTCAATGCATCAGCAGGTCCGGTGTTCTGTTTTTCATTTGGCTTTTTGAAGATACCATTACATCAGAAGGGCATGCGATAGGCAAACAAACTGGCAACAAAATCGCTGATTTCTTGATTTTTAGCGCTATTTTGATGAAACTGTTTCTTAAAACTGGGCTAAACCCCCTTTGAGCTTTGGAAATATGGCTCCGATTCCGCATTTTTGACAGCAAAATTTGGCTTTTGGGATGGATTTTTGGAAGTTACATCGAGACTTTCTTGTACTGACACTGTGTGTGTAGTGCAGTACAGCACTGATGTCATTTGTGTGTGTATGCATGGCCTGGGGAAATGCGCTCGTCTTTGAGTGGTGTACATCCCCTGTATTGTGTGCTCTGTACTCCGCTAGGAGTAGGAGATAGCGGCCGCTCGTATTACTAGTGCTGCAATTGTTTCTGGGCGATTTTAATTAGGATTCTCATTATATAATGATTTGTTAGGGTTCATTCAGTCCACGTTTAACTCGTATCAAGTAAGTTTTTGTCACATTTGTGAACATTTAGTGCTAGACATGTGGAAGTTTATGAAACAGAAAATGTTAATTCTCCCAGACCGGGCGCCAGAAATAAAAATGGACCGGCGCCCAGTACTCATTTTCCCCGTCTTACCGGGCGCCAAAAGTCAGGGACCGTAGGGTAAAAATCGCCCGGCGCCCGGTTAATAAAAGGCTTGAGTACATGGGAACCTACAATGTACAGTATGCTCTTTAGTCAAATCCACACACAACTTGCCCATTTTGCACATTCACCAAATTTTTTGTTTGTACATGTATGATCAGTTGGGTATATTCTGTGAATAGTTTATCCTTATACAGGATATATCTATATCCATTTTGCCTTGATAATATTAATGCAGTACACTCTTCCAAGCAATTACCCTGCTTCTTACTAATTGATAAATGTGTATGGAATTAGTTTGTACAGCGAAGTTCCTTTTCTGTGATGATAATAAGTTTGGATTTATATCTAGAGCTTAGTGCAGAGTGTCATTGCTAAGTGCTTTACAGATACTATTATTACCATTGGATTCATGCATGCAAGCAGTGTGCACCATTTCCACTCCCTGGGGAGTATTCCTATCATATGGTCACCAGGACGGCAAACGGCAATGTCTATATCACAAAGGCTTTCGTCATCCTACCAGGTACCCATTTCTCTCCTGGGTATGGAGTGTCAAATGTAGAAATAATGCCTTGCCAAAGGACATGATACTTCCCTGTCAGGGATTGAACCCACAACCTTTGAAATTCCATTCAAATGCTCAAACCACTCGACTATGTCACCTCCACATGATAGGAACAGTAGTTTTACCCCCCAAAAAATGAAAGGACGTTGCTATCCAGCGCAGACTTTGATGTGCTCATGCATTTGGAAAACTAGAAACATAATCAATACCATGATAAGAATAAAAAGTTGTATGGTTTGATTTGGAAATGCCTTGAAGTTCAAAATAGAAAGCAACAACTCCAAAAGAAGAACAAAGAAAGGAAAGATCATATCAATTTATGCATGATGTGAACAATTGGAATTCATGCATATTGGTCAATGTTAAAGATTGAAGCCTAGTTCTTGTCATGCAATCGCATGCATTATACATTGACATGCACCTGTTTTTATCATGTAAACAATCCCAAGTATTTGTGTATACTTTCAGGATTTTGGAATCAAGAAAATGATAAGAAAGTGGCCCAGGCTTAATACGTACAATGTACATGTAGGTCACATACACTTTACTTGTGTATGTGGGGCAGCACAAGCCTCTGGCATGAGACTGTATTCCTCAACCTTTTTGATAGATATTACTCATCATATTATGAAAATGAGGGAATATGAAGAGCCACCTTTACTGGGGGACATTTTTCCCCCTATGCTACTCTTCCACCCTAACATAAAAAGAGTGAAAAAGCTTGCAACTTACTTTCCACCCTTACCAGAACTCAACCTTCTCTTACTTGATAAGAGTAATTATGTAAAGTCCAATAGGTTTTCACCTCTTGCAAATGAACAATGTGAACATATATGGTAGGGACAAGGCATGCTTGGATCTTAAAATCTTGCAATTATATACCTCCTTAAAAGCTGTGTAAACACACTTTGGAATGATGTATTCATATCCTGTAAGTTGAGACAATCATAGGAGTGTTTGTATGATAATGACAGATATAGTATATATATAAATGTATATCAAATGTATTATGAAAAAGCAGTGAGAACACCCTACATGTACATGTATGGTAATGACACTGAGATCCTATGAAGGGCTAGCTGATTGAACCGGTCAATTTGAGTTGATCAATTGCCTCTCAGATTTGGTAATCAACTCAAAGTGTTTGGTCACACCCAAGTGCATTGCTTTAGATGGAAGAGAGAGTAAGAGAGAGAGAGAGAGAGAGAGAGAGACGGACAGATGGAGAGAGAGAGAAAGAGAGAGAGAGAGAGAGGGGGGGGCGGGGAGAAAGGTGAAAAGACAGAGAGGAGGAGGGGTGCGGATCTACACCGCTACTCAGACAGGCAAATAGGAAATTTTTATTCAGATTGCTTTAATTCATACGCTTTATTGATTAAAATATATGGAATTTATTAATTCTATTTTATCTAAGTAGTTTTGATGCCACTATGAGCTATTTCTTCCTGTGAGAGCTAGAAAGGCATTAACTAAAATGATAAAAATATTGATAATAATAATGATTTTGTTTACCCAGGGAAGCCTAATTGAATCAATGCTGCTATTCCTGAGGGCCCTGCAATTAATATTACCCAAGCAATCGGCAGGTGCCAATTTTCACCTGGGTGAAGAGAGGGTATTGTGGATTAATGTCTTGCCAAACGAGCTTCGTACTGGGCAAGACAATTTCATTAAAGCCCCACTGTACTACTTGTAGCCACTTGCTCCCTCTTTATAGATAACAATGCTTTATCGGTGACCATCCTCTTTTTCTTATTTTAATTAAGAGCTGATTTGATGAGATAACCACCTGTCAGTGACCAGGCACGGAGGTCTAATCCCTTCCGGCCAAACTTGTACAGACAGGATTTAAAGGGATAGTCTGTTGACCGACCGACCGCCTTATGGCTTTCAACAGACTATTTATCTTATTTTGGTGTGAAGTGGGTTAACAACTTAGATAGATGTCATTTGAAATCAGGAAGACATTAACTTTGTCATACAGGCATTGCTATTGTCTTGTTTAAATGGGCTACGTCTGATTATTTGTTTAATTGATTAGAGTCCTATTACATTCATGACTTTATCTTGTTTTAGTGAGAAGTGGGTTAGCCTCTAAACTTAGGTACATGTAAATGTCATTTGAAATCAGGAAGACATTACCTTTGTCATACAGGCATTGCTATTGTCTTGTTGTTCAAATGGGCTACGTCTGATTATTTGTCTACTTGATTACAGTCCTATTACATTTATGACCACTTAACCGACTTAAAATGGAAATAGTGAAGGAAACTAATTATTTTTTAGTCCATTCACAGGGCATCAATATATATCTGGGCAAAGTGGAAACAAGATTAATTGAACATGTTCATTCAGTTTCAGTTTCAGTTTTATTTTCCATTTCAAATTCAAACAGAACAGTAATTTTGACAAGAAATCAGATATACAATTCAATATTCAATAATGTAATACATTTTACATGGTTTGAAGTTATGAAATATAAAATATACATAAATATCCAGTATACCGGTAATGGTTTTTTAAAAGTTGTGGCTCAGTTTTCTTAGAATTTACTAAAAAATATACATCCGTGTACATGTGTATATACATGAACAGGGGATGTACATGTATCGGGTATTTGTTATTATTTTTTTGTTTTACTTTACTGATTCTTACACTTCCTGGAAATTCCAGAATTGCTACAATCTTGAACCATAGCACAGGTTGCCTTTATAGAGAGGTGGCCACTAAGACAGGTTTGCTTGATAGTACGTTACTATCTAATCTAGATCGTACATCACCTGTTTTATCAATAAAATATTGAAGGGGAAAAAGCATTTGCTCTCACACAGTTTTGTTGGAGCCTTGGATACTGTTTTGGGTTCCTTATTTCTGTCTTTTTGTAAACCTTTCAAGACTACTTTTCATGCACATTGCATTGTGCATGATACCATGTTGCTATCTACTTTAGATCGTACTTAATAACAGTTTTATCATATTAAAATCGAAATTAAGTGCATTTTCGTTTCTGCACATTTTAGGTGTGTTGAATGTATTACTTTCTTATAAATAGTGCTTTTGATACAGATTCTGATACTACAGTCAGACCTGTCTATAAAGGCCACCCAAGGCAAACATAAACAATGGCCAATGTAGCCAAATTGCCTTTATAGACAGGTTTTTTTCAAGACACACATATCATTCTAGATTGAGGCAATATGGGTGGTCACTAAAGGCAGGTGGTCTTTATGGAGAGGTGGCCACGAAAATAGATACAGTGTAGGTTTGACTGTTCATGCATGTTGCATTTTATACATCTTGCATCACTTTTGCACGACAGTATGTCACTATCTGTTCAGTTTTATTGTTTGTTAATTGAAAATGGTGTCACCCCTACACAATTGTTGAAGTGTTGGATCTTAATTTTTTTGTTATATGATGGTTTTGGTAATGATTCTGTCACGACATGCACATTAATCGTGTATAAAGTATACACTGGTGGTATGTTACTATCTAAACTAGATTGTGTATCTCCAATTAGTCCATTGGAGGGGGGGGGGTGGCATCTGTTTTGGTAGTGTTAATATATATGTTCCTGTCTTGTTGTGCTTTTGGTATTAATTAAACAAAATCCTGGATTTAGCTCATGATGCAATGATAATTATAAACCTTTAGGTCAGTCAGGAACCCCATGACTTTTACAAGCCGATCGCCTGTCTGATTATCAAGATATTTATGATTGGAATTACAAATTTTGAAAACTGTTCTCCTGACGGTTTTCATAACACTACAGTCTATTGGGGAAAACGAGTATGGCAAAACCGGTCACTCAAAGTTTTTTACTTTTTTGAGGCACTTTTTGATCATTTTGAAGCGCAATTTTTTTAGGGCTTCAATGTTACACCATATCACAGAAGCTGATAACACCTAGGGCCGTGTATCTCAGATTTAACATTGTTAAACGATTCCTTTAAATGTGTATTATGCTTGATAATATGTTCTTATCTACTTTAGATTGAGGGTGATCAACTTTTTGTTCATTGGTATTAACAAAAAATATTTAAAAAAAAATCATAATTTCTGTTGTGATGTGATTTCTGCCAATTTTATTTGTTGGCATGCTGCTACTGAGAAATTTAATTCACATTTTGAGCCAAAACATGTATAATGAGTAAATGCATAATGTACATAATACATCTATATCCATACTCATTACTGTACATGTATGAACAGCTGTATGTCATTACATGTTTAGAAACAGTTAAGTACACGTTAGATGTTTTCAATTAATTCTGTTATAATACTGCAAAGCTTTGAGAATATAAACTCATTAACTTCTTGTGTAAATTGACTGATAGTGATATCTCCTTTGTTGACAGTGCACATAAAGTGATAGATTTCCGTCTCGTTTAAAAGGTTGTGTGCTGTGGAATGCATTTTGCATTTCCGATAAAAATTCAAACCTGTCTACGAATGCCACCAAATGATAACATTTAGTGAGTAAAAATTGACTGTAAAGTCTCAGTCTGATTTCATATATATGTATGAAATTCAGTTTTGAATGGTTAAATCCATGTACATGTACAGTGTGTTTACTCTGTATTGTCTAGGAGGTTTATAAGCGGTGAAAGTTAAAATGCCATTAAAATTGCATAAATTCGGAATAATATAATATATAACATGTATTACAATTCAGGCAGCACTTTCAGGAAATGGTCATCATCTTGTCAAAGAAACTGTATTTGTTAAGCCGTACACGTTTGCGTCCATGCTCAGCTCATTAAACAAAATATCTTATTTCTCTCACGGAAGGTTTTAAGTCTTTGAGTGAAAAAAAATCTTAGCTACCGTCGGTTATAATGGGATATAAAAGAGTGGAGCAGCTTTCATCAAAATCACATCATAGTTAGGGGGTTCGATGCACTTTATCACTTCCAAACACATAGCCCTCACAATCGCGTTACTAGTCTGTGAATCTGCTGATGTCAGCACCTCCCACACGTGTCATTTAGCTTCATGAAGACTGGAAAGTCACGTCGGTCTCACACGCCTTTAGAATTCAGGCTCCCATTCACTTGCGTGTTAAGGTGACAATAATTAAAAATCATTAAAGGCTTTTAGCCTTGCTGTTGCAATACTGTGTTACTTTATAGGAAGATGATCCAATTACATTTTGGGGCTTAGTACATGTACATGTACATGTAGGTCAAGATCATAGTTGTAGGTTGATATTTGATTATAGGTTTTTTGTTTTCACTGTGATATGTCACAAATAATTCTGTCCATTTCCTATAGATACTGATTTAGGACGGAGGCATATAGGAGACGCAGTTGCGTTTTGTCTCAAATGTTATTTTATGACATAATATGTGAAAGAAACACAATTCAAAGAGTTTTAGACATGTCAGCCACTTGTTACAATTAACATCAGACTTATGCCGGGATTATAATCATTTTTTCATTTTTTTTTGTTTTACTGAATCGGTTGACTACTTAATTCTCTCATTACCATAAGCTTTATATGGGAACAAAATGGCTCCCATGCTAATATTTCACTAGTAGAGAAAAAAAATCACAGCAGTTTTAATTACCCCACCAAAAATAGAAGAAAAATTTGGTGAAATTTTAAGGGGGGGGGGGAGGGTTTCCAAACCTGTCATTTTTTGTGTGGGTGGGGGGAGACCATACCAAACCTAACCCCAAGAAATAAGTTTAGTTATTCAAAGGGATTTGTCAAATTCTTTCCTATTAATATACAAGATTCCCCTTCAAAGTTCATTTATATCTTGTACATTTTTGTAAGGAATATCGTAGCTCAAAAGGCAGGATTAAATTCATCATACATGTACCTACACTATTCTTTGGGGTGAGGTTTCCTTTAAGAATGATGATCAAAGCTCTCAATTGAACCTCATTCAATATTTATTAACGTGGTTGAACCGAGTAATAGCCTCTAGATATTAACTGTTAATAATGGCCAGCTTTATCAGCCACAACACCATAGAGAATTAAACCAGGAGCTCAATTTAGATTGATGCATCTTAGATAGGCATCTTGGGTGAAGAGACACTGGAGAGAGGTTTAAACGACAGTCCGTTTTTAAACTTTAAGACCGTATGAATGCACTCGTGGCTACCAAACTTTAAGTTATCTTGAAGTTGAATACATGCTGCAATCATAATTATAAACCTTTAGGGCAGTCAGGAATCCCACGACTTTTACCGAGATATTTATGATTGGAAATCAAAATTTCATTTTTCGTTTTCCTAACGGTTTTTAATAACACTCCAGTCTATTGGGGGAAAATGAGTATGGTAAAACCGGTCAGTCAAAGATTTTTACTTTTTTGAGGCACTTCATGATCATTTTGGAGCCATTTTTTAAGGCTTCAATATTACACCATATCACAGACACTGATAACATGAAGGGCCATGCATCTCAGATTTAACATTGTTAAACGATACCTTTAAAGAAACATAGAAGCGGGCTCTTATGGGGAATTTGACACTGTTCAGGTGTTTACCCCATAACAGGTGTTTTATGGCGAACATACAGGCTTTATGCAATGCTCTGCCTTTTCCTCATGTGATAAAGTCATTATCTGACATATATATGCAACATTCAAATACTTTCATGATCACTCGAAGACTCTCCAAGAGACGAGGGGGTATTTCTTGATTGCCCTACAGGTTTGCTGTGTGCAGACTTATACACCCATTAATAGTATTCCCACCAAGTCTGGTGTCAGCGAATTATGATCTTCTGCACAAGGAAACTGATGACCCTCTCCCTTTAAAGAGAAGGTTGAGTTATGGGAAGAGGTGAAAATTAATTTGTGAGCGTTATCGTTGTTATTATGCAAGGGTGGAAGAACATCAGATGAAACATGTTCCCTGATAAGTATGGCTCTTCAAATGCCTCATATTCTAAATATGTCATGTTACATCATAAAAATCGGGACAGATTTTTACACCACGTGTTTGTGTAGTCCCATATACATCCTTCTGTGTACAGTGCTTGTAACTTTACCAAGACTTGGCCAAATTTCTTTATCATTTTGATGATTCTAGAACCTTGCCATACACAAACATACTTATATGCTAGATGATCAACCTTTTCTGTTCGATTCTACACCGTTTCTTTCACAATGCAATCGCATGACCAAAACTCAACTTTACCTTTAAGAGGCAATTTCATTAGGAGAACCGAGGAGTGTCTTTAAATCGAGTAGGTCTGTGCTTGAAGGGTGAGCAAACAGAGTTGAGCCAACACTCTGTGACTGGCTATGAGCTTAGTCAGGAATGATACCCAAAATGCCATCACATGAACGTGAGCTTAACACTCTGCTTCCACAAAATACAACCGTGATACAAGGCAACTGTGAGTTAGTCTGCAGGTACAGACACTATGAACATGACGGACAAAGAAAGAGGACAAAATATACGGTTCCTCATTCTACCCTCAACAATTGCTGTGGTAGACAAAGGAACATCCCTTCACTGCTATTATGTAAAAATGTGTAGAACAGGTGCCACATGCATATTCACCTGTTCTACACATTTTTACATAATAGCAGTGAAGGTATTTTTCTTTGTCTACCACAGCAATTGTAGAGGGTAGAATGAGGAACTGTATATTTTGTCCTCTTTCTTTGTCCCTTGTATTCATAGTGTCTAATTTGACACTTTACTAGTCTTCCTAAAGCCTTGAGCAGAGCCTAGCTTTGATAGTCTCTGGCTGTGTCCCGAGCAACTTACCGGTAATTACAGAGCCTATGCATTATGCTGTCAGCCTAGTCTCATCGTGCAGACATTGTTACTCACAGCGACTGATGAGGGGTTTTGCCTGCAGACTAATGATAGGTAATCTACTCACGTTGAATCACATTTCAAAAGAAACTGATAAGAACTCAATCTGAATCGCTTTGTATCGCATAAAATCAGCCTGCATTGGCGCCAGTTGGGATGGAGAACAACAAATTTGAAATTTTCAATGTTTGTCAATTTAAAGCTGATGCAAAAACTTCACTAAAAGATGACACTGTACTGCTATGGGTTAATCTGCTGAATACTATATACAGTTACCGGTAACAACTTAATTATTCAAATTTGATGCCTTTTCTGTGTTTTGTAACTTGTAAGAACGAGAGGTGGACTGGTTGAATTCTAAGGGCCTTTGTTGAATACTTTTAGATAAAAGCTTTAACATGTCACATTCTCAAGAAACATTAACTGGGACAAATCAAATTTCACATACCGGTATACCTATAACTTGATTAATTACAAACTTGGTAAGGGTATGAATAATTTAATTATTAAATTATGCCCTAAGGTTGGAATCTATTGAAATCATCCAGTTTTCAACCGAAATATTACTGTACAGTTCCTATTTAAATTGTACAGTATTTTACCAAAATCAAGTTGCACTGGAGCCACTGAATAGGTCAGACAAAGCGGTGCTTTTTCCTGATCTGACTGTGCCGTTGCGCTTGATCGGTCGAACATACACATCTATTTCACACTCACATGATTTCTCTAATAAAGCTAGATGAAATTTCTCAGATCCAAGGTCGACATCCAATCATTCTGTCTTATGAAAAATAAATCACAAATATTTGCTGTCTGTCTAATGAAACCCCAATTTTGCATGATGTGTGAGTGGGTGGGGGTGTGTGTGGGTATCGAGGGGGGGGGATTTTTATCTTGACAGCCACATTATGGCACATACACTGTACACTGTTTACCCTTTCCTAGGATTTCCTTGGACTTCATTTCACACTGGGGGTGGGGGGGGGGGGGGGGCGTGGGGCATGGATATATACCAGCTATGCAGGCTGTCTAATAAAATCCTAAGGGCCCGTGTTTTGCATAAGTTGTGGAGGTGGAATGGTGTTATATGTTTCTTGGCAGGGCGTCTCACATGCTTGAGATCCATTGCAAGTGGTGTTTTTTTTTTTTTTCTGGGTTTTAATATCATTTCAAAGAGGAGAAAGGGGTTTAGGCATGGAGATATACCAGTTTTGCATTCTGTTTAATAAACACATAAACACTGATTATAAGAATTGTTGACTTTTGTGCAGGTCACAATTATTAAGTGTTCTTATTCTTAGATCACCTCAATTAATATTTTGATACTATTCTTTGAGATACTGATTTTAAGATAATGTTATTGTCAATATTCAATAACAGATATACATATTAAGTTTGCTCGTAGCTGATCAGTATTATTCTTATATTTGTTTTCTTTGTCTCTGAGGCTTTTAAGCAGGGAGACGATGGTTACTAACAGCTATATAAATTTGTTCCTAGTTCTTCGATATCAATATCCCAATACTTTTGTCTTGCTTTGTTGCAAAGATTTTTTGGCAGGGAGACATGCTGTGGTTAAGTCCAACTAAGGTGCAAGAGTGGAAAGAATAATAGATCTGTTTCCTAATCATATGGTTCTACCTAAATGAACAAATTATTCATTTTGCATTTTGAATGCATCTTTGGACTCTTTTCATGCAACTTCATTTCACTATTAAAGCTACATATTACAACTAGAGTTTGTTCCTAGTTCTTCAATATTAATATCCTGATACTTTTGTTTTGCTTTTGTTACAGAGATTTTTGGGCAGGAGACATTAAATGGTTACTAACAGCTATAATTGTTCCTACATGTAGTTTATTTATTTATTCATTTCTGATATTTATACAGGGTGGCACATATCACCAATTTGGTGGTCTTCCATGAGGCCCTGTTTGGTAAGAATAAAACAAATAACAGCATCAAAAACAAAATAGATAGATACACAAGCATATAAACAGGTAAAATACAAATTATTGGTATCCCCATGAGATATCTGATCATTCAAAAATAATCCTTGATCACTTACAAGAAATATTAATATTCTTCAATATTAATATCCCGATACTTTTGTTCTGCTTTTAATTGTTACAGAGGTTTTTGGGCAGGGAGACAATGGTTACAACACATTCCGCATCCCAGCCCTGGTCCATCATCGTGGGGTGTTCCTTGCCTTCTGTGAGGCTCGGAGGACATCCTTCAGGGACTGGGGAGCTAGCATGGACCTGGTCCTACGCAGAGGTAGACTATGTGACATCAAGGAGGGAGATAAAGAGATAGAATGGGGCGATATACAAGTTGTCGCTTCTTTGCCTGGTAAAAGGTGAGTACCTTTAAAGATATGATAATCCACAATATTTATTAGGCGCTTAATACGGTTGTTTCTAAGCGCACCATTGTCTGACTACAAATTACCAACCAAAAGTTATTATAAACACACAAATTATAAATCTGTTCTTTTTTTTCAATAAATCATGCATATTTAATAATAAAAATAAAATGAGATCAAACATAAGATCAAACAAAAGATCAAACAAACAAGGAATAAGATGGTGTGCACCTCCTCTAACCGAATCACAACTGCGCCCGTGTAGAATCTCATTCACGAATTAAAAAGGTGCGTTTTCAGCAAGGACTGATTGATTGATTGATTTAAGGATTATATTACATTCATGTAGCACCGTTCTTCAATCACAGTTAAGCCTATCTGCACTAGTTTGGCCAGGAGGGATTATACCTTCCTGCATGGTCAGTGACAGGTGGATATCTCATCAAATCAGCTCTCAATTAACATAAGACAAAGGGAACCGTGGGTGACCAATGGTCACCGATTAGGCATTGTTTGCTATATAGAGGGCGCAAGTGGCTGAAGTAGTGCAGTGGGGCTTTAATATGTTGGGCGTGTTTAGCTTCATCTCATAATATTTTAATGATTAATCAAATCATGAAAAAAACACTACCTAAGGTTCAGATAGTTAAAATGTAATAACTGAGACTAAAGGAATTTTCCGTTTCTGAAGTTATTTTGAGCCGATTGCATGAGTATAAAATATCTTTATAGACTGTTAATGAATCATACATGTACATGTAAATGCAATTTAATCCTGGAATTGTATTTAAACATACCTGTATACCTGTACACATTTACAACTTTCATCTTTGTGTCACCAAAAGTGTCTTTTAAGAAATGTGAGGACTTTATTCAATGTTGCAAATATACAATGTATGTAGGAAAACATGAAATTGATCAAGCCACTGTACTCTCATAGCACTGCTTTCATCATCCAATTTCATTTAATCATATAAGAATAAATTGCCCCTTAAACCTTGCTGCGTGTGATGGGATAAGGATCCATTATTAGCGTGGTATTTGTTTGACCCTGTGT
The DNA here is from genome assembly GCA_035222895.1 of Strongylocentrotus droebachiensis. Taxonomy (NCBI): domain Eukaryota; kingdom Metazoa; phylum Echinodermata; class Echinoidea; order Camarodonta; family Strongylocentrotidae; genus Strongylocentrotus; species Strongylocentrotus droebachiensis. The sequence continues at coordinate 30,190 of JAVYIG010002440.1, read as the reverse complement.
TTAGTTCAGGCTACATGTAACAGAATTTATCTCAGCCATATGAGAATCGTACAGCTTTTTGGTATTTACTTTCTCTATTATAATCTGGACGTTGCATCGTATAAAAATCCTACAACTGGGCGAGGCTTATCCAGAGCTGCCAACCATTCGGTTTGTGTCTCGCCTGCGTAGCAAAAAGCGAGACATAGGCGCCGCTTTTCCGGTGACGGCGACGGCGTCAACATCAAAAACTTAACCTAAGGTTAAGTTTTTGAATTTTTGATATAATTTTTAAAGTATAGGTTCTTAGTCAATGAAACTTGGATTATAGGGTAATCAAGTATCCCCAATCATGTGAGTAGAATTTCAGATCACAAAGTCAAGGTCAAAGGTCATTTCAGGTCAACAGACTTGGACTATGTTGTAGCATCATCATCAAAAACTTAACCTAAGGTTAAGTTTTTGAATTTTTGATATAATTTTTAAAGTATAAGTTCTGAGTCAATGAAACTTGGACTATAGGGTAATCAAGTATCCCCAATCATGTGAGTAGAATTTCAGATCACAAAGTCAAGGTCAAAGGTCATTTCAAGTCAACATAATTGGACTATGTTGTTGCATCATCATCAAGATTTTCAAAATGCTTCGTTATTTTTCAACCGATTTTGATTCTGATTGTTTCATATGATAGGGCTAGGAGGGGGATTTAAAACTTGTACACAGAATCGTGAAATTCATTATCTATGCTTATTTATGCAAATTTATTTGAAATCACAAAAAATGCTTCTTCTCCTTCATTTCTCGACCGATTTTGATTTGGTTTGCTTTATATCGTAGAGCTAACTTTGGTACACTAAAGGTCTACACAGAATTTTGAAATTGTTCTCCATTAATTAATTATGGTAATTTATGCAAATTTATTCCAAAAATAACAAAAATTGCTTCTTCTCCTTCATTTCTTGACCGATTTTGATTTGGTTTGCCTTATCTGGTAGAGCTAAATTTGGAACACTAAACTTCTACACAGAATTTTGAGATTTTGCTCCATTGATTATTTATGGTACTTTATGCAAATGAAATGAAATTATGTCCCTTCCAGGGCATCACATTTTTATTTTTTGACCAGTTCAAAAGTGTACCACGATATTTGTTGTTGCGAGATGCGGATGAGCACTACAATGTACGTCATTGACGTTCTGGTTTATCATATTGAATTGCGTTATGCAGGCGAGACCGCCGAGAGCGTTTCCCTTGTTTTCTCCTCATAACGGTAGCATGTTTAATTTTTTTTGACATACAGCATTTCAAACAAATGCCCTAAAATGTTGTTTTGATCACTAATTCAATAGAAAACTAAGGTTAAAACATAATTGAAGAGAAAAATATTCTCAAAAAGAATGAAATGCTGATTATCAAAATACCCTCCCCCCAAAAAAACAAAAAACAACAACAACAACAACCTACTTGTAAATAAACAAATACAGTAGGTCCTAATATGGAAAAAAAACAGCATGAGGAATGGGCATTTTTGCATTGGAATTGTGTCGCTCATGGTTGTAAGCTCTGTTTTAATGAATTCCTTCTTTTTGCTTGAAATTCCCTTTTTTGCCATCATGGTTCCTTTTTTTTTGGTCGCACAAGGTTGGCAGCTGAAAGTCTGAACGTAGTATAGCGAAACACATGCTTAAGCGTTGTTTCGATGGAAAACGTGATAAACAATCACGGTCCTTTTCTAATCGGAAGGTTGTATCGTATGAAAATTCTATGACTGAGATTGGCTTATTGTGAGTGTGCAATTCTGATTAGTCGCCTGTCATGTCAGATTTTAAATTATTTTGTTTCCTAATATTATGAAGTTAATATCTAGTCTGTACGCTCCTTTCGCTACACAATGATTTCTTTATGTAAGAGTTTTTCCATAGTCTGCTTGCATCATCCGATTTCATTTAACCGTGGAAGAATAGATTAGCCCTTTAAGGTTGCTTCGTGTGAAGGTACGAGGGTTAGATTATTAGCGTGGTATTTGTCTAGCGTCCCTCCATACTGGCTGAAGCAAGGCAATCTATCACTAAGCCCCCCGGGCAGGTGGGCGGGGACGATCGGGGGATGGTGAGGTGGGAAGGTGAGGGGGATGTGGCTCAGAGTTTGGCCAGGTGCTTGGCTTATATTCCACCGCACATTGGAACCACATTGGATTGGAGCAATTGCAAAACACAGAGAGAGAGGGGGAGAGACAGAGGGAGGGAGAGAAAGAAAGAGATAGACAGAGAGAGAGAGATAGAGAAGGGGGGAGTAATGGGAGATGGCAAGGTGGGAAGGTGCGGGGGGGGGGGGGGGGGTGTGGCTCACAGTTTGGCCAGGTGGTTGGCTTATATTCCACCAGACATTGCTTTGAACCACATTGGATTGGAGCAGTTGCAAAACGCAGAGAGGGAGAGAGGGAGAGAGGGAGAGAGGGAGAGGGAGAGGGAGAGGGAGAGGGAGAGGGAGAGGGAGAGGGAGAGAGGGGGAGGGGAGGAGAGAGGGAGAGGGAGAGGGGGAGAAAGGGAGAGGGGGAGAAAGATGGAGATAGAGGATGATTTTTTAATTTTGTACATGTATATTGAAAGCTTTGTTAAGTTACGAAGATTTAAACCAAACCATTTATTTCTGATGAAATAAAGTGTATAATCTTTTAACACAGACCTGAGCGTATAGTTAGTTTTTTGCAGATGCCTTCTTTAGCATTTTATGTATAAAATTGCTTCATATCTAATTGAGACAAGAGCCATCCTGTCCAGGGGACATTTTTTTCTTATAGGTTACTCTTCCACACTAATATAGAAAGAGTGAAAAAAGCTCAAAAATCATTCTTCACCTTTCCCAGAACTCCACCTTCTTTGTTAACCCAAGAGGCAGTTGAGAAGGAAATGGAGGGGATGGGGGAGGGAGAGGTGATGGCTGCAGGCATGCCATTTAGCTAGATACGTGTATTTACACCACATGCATCCCTCCTTCACCTAATATTGAATGAAAAGTGTTTTCATCAATTATTGGGCCATGGGGAAGCTGAAGGAATTGTGCATATTTTATGTGTATTTTAAGGATTTTGGGTCGCAATTTTAGATACATACTGTACCGTACATGGATTCCATGACACCAAGTACAGGATGAAAAGAGTTGATCAGTCGTCAAGCCGGGATGCTTGCAGGATGGGGGTAGGACGAGGGAAGAATGCATTTATAGCCTCATATTTACCCCCTCCCTCCTCTAAGACTGGATAAAAAGGGTCGACCAATCATCAAGCCTGTTGGCTCATGGGATGAGGGTGGGATTTTATTACAAGTTTGTGTGTTTATCATGCATCTCTCCCATTTGATACACGATGAAATAGTTACTGGTAATCAAGTACCAAGTCTGTGGGAAGTTTGGATGGGGAGGGGGGGGGGGGTGGATGTGTGGGGAGCGGTACAATATGAGCCAGCTATCCACCATGCATCCCTCCCCTCCAATCTAATAATGGTCAATTGTCAATCCTCGGGGCATGTGAAATTGGGGGTGGGCAAGGAAAGACCTACATTTTTGCCTTTTTGGGGGTCTTGCATCCAAGCTCCCCCATCTAATACTTGATCTATCAGCAAGGCTAGGGTAATGTGGAATGGGCAATGGATATAAAAGCAGGCCTGCACTATTACAGTATCCAACAAAATTGTCATTGGCAACACTGACGTATTTGCTCTGAACAGAAATGCATACAGGGGGGGGGGGGGGGGGGGCTAATTTGTGGAAGGGCGCAAGGTTGTTTCCATGATGAGAACGAAAGCTCTTTATCTCAGTTGATGGAAAGGAAGAGGATGAGCTTGGGACAGCTTAACAGAACTGTGTCAGATCAGATAGTGCAGGGAGTGTAACTAGAACTGCAAACATGATGAGAGGGAGTGAAAGAGGGAGAGAGAGAGAGGGAGGGGGAGTGTTAAAGCTCTAGAGGAAGGGAGAGAGTGGGAGAGAGAGAGGGGAGGGGGGAGGGGGGAGTTGAGAATGATATTGAATAGAGATGAGTAGAAAGAAAATTATTAAAAAGATACATTTATTTTTTAGAAGAAAGAGACAAGTGGGATAGATGGTCAGATGGGGGGGAGAGAGAGAGAGAGTGGAAGATGAAAATCAGATAGTGAAAATTAGAAATATAGATGGACTCTATGAGGAAGGGAGAGGGAGAAAGAGAGAGAGAGAGAGAGAGAGAGCGGGGGAGAATGGGAGAAAGAGGTAAAAATAGAGCAGTGAAAAGTAGAAAGGAAAAGATGCTACATACATTTGGATACATTATGGCTACTACAGGGAGACTGACAGTGAGAGAGAGAGAGAGAATAATAATACTCCTTCTGCATATATAGAATGGTGCTAAATCAATTTCTGTGGCGTGCCCATTGGGCATGTTGAAGCTTATTGAAGTATAAGGTGTGATACACAGTGTGCATGTGACCGCTGTTCGACTTCTGGGCTGCAGGTGTGGATCAAGGTCCATTCTCACCACAAAATTTCTCTCACCTACGATCTTTCCTGGAAGAGAGTCACTCCAGACTTGTTCAATTCAATCGCCCTTGAGTTGATTAAAAAAAATTATCTGGCTGAATGTATACAGGTCTTTGAATTGTGTAACTTTAAAGTAGTGGTGTAGGTAGATTCCTGTGAAATTATCCCCACACCATCTACTCTATAAATATGACAAAGCCATTAAAATGACACTGGAGCATTGTCGAAGGTTGATGAAAAAACTGTAATTTTTGTATGAAATGTTGCTATTCCTTCTGAAAATAATCCTGAACAAATTCTCCAACCACAAAGCTATTTATGGTTCTCTATGAAGGCATCACTGTGCGATGCACCCTCTAACAAGAAATTATCCCAACCATTTTTGAGCTTTTCCAACCGTATTTCCATGAAAATAAGACATGGGACAGGCTTTTAAAAATTGTTTATCACTTAAATGTCTGGAATGGTTTATAGAGCCAATTCATTGCTTTGTGACAATTTATATTCACCTAAAATGTAATTAAATTGTAATAATATAATTGGGAGAATTGAGGAATCGATCAGATCAGTTTTTCTCAATTTTCTCAATGATAATTATGGTCTGTTTTCACTTAAACTGTCAGATTATCTTTAATTTTACATCTGGCATTGAAGTCACTACCTTACTCTTAGCACCATTTTCTCTCATCTGACCAATGTTACCTAGTCTCTGCACATGTAGGCAGATTTCTCTGAAATCATCTCAAAACCGTCTACTGAAAATTTGAGTTCCAGAAGTTCTTTTTTGTGAAGTTGATTTTCATGAAGTTAGCTGGGGTGGTAACACAGCTAGCTGTACTGTGAACATGTGACCAGCTTTCAGCATGACTTAGTGGACACTTGAATTCACACTTGATCTCGAGTACCAGACCAAACCATAACATCGCTGTCTTTCTGATAGAAAAATGAGGTTGTCAGTTTGGGAAGCGGGTGGATGTACATGTAGGCATGTCTGGGAGGGGGAGAATAGGGGGTGTCAGTTTGGGAAGCGGGTAAATGGAGGCATGTCTGGGAGGGGTAGAATAGGTGGTGTCAGTTTGGGAAAGGGGTGGATGTAGGCATGTCTGGGAGGGGGAGAATAGGGGGTGTCAGTTTGGGAAGCGGGTGAATGGAGGCATGTCTGGGAGAGGGAGAATAGGGGGTGTCAGTTTGGGAAGGGGGTTGATGGAGGCATGTCTGGGAGGGGGAGAATAAGGGGTGTCCGGTTTGAGAATGAGAGGGAGGGGGGGGGGGATTATCTGTTTAAAAAAAAGCAAATATAAGCAAGATATAAAATACACAATTATTGTAGATCACTAGAAAGAGTAAATGGTGTGGTTTTTTTAAAGGTACTATGTCCCATTTGCAGGCCAAAAAAATGAAAAAGTTAAATTCCAACTGCATTTGAAAGATAATACTAATTTAGAACTTCCCTAAAAAAGGTGGGGCTTGAAAATGTCTTCAAGTGGGAAAATAACGACTATTAGTTGTCAAATCGACTTTAGGGCTATAGAGCCCAAAAGTAATAGTCTTGATTTTCAGACAATTGTACCGAATGGTCATACGTTTTATGCTGCGCAAAGATTCAATCAGTTTAATCTTGGCCATCACAGGAAGTGGGTTATTGATGTAGACAAATGCTCATGTACCCTTTACAACTCTTTTCATGTATGTTATTACCAAAGACGAAAAAAAGCCAGTCAGTGCACTCAATAGTGTCTGACAGTGAAGTCTAGCAAGTAAACGGGTTTCCTTGCATAATTTGAATATGAGGACACTGCTAACGATTAAATTTCACAGATAGGACATACATGACATATTCATAATTCCTGCAAAGTTCTACAGCATTTGAGGTTGGCTGCAAAAGGGACATAGTACCTTTAAGAGATTGGGGTTCGTGAGGGGAGTAGAGGTTGTGGTTGTGTGGGTGTGAGGGGTGGGGTGGGGGGAGTAGTGGAGTAGGGTGTAGTTTGTTGATGGGGGAACAGAAGATGGTGTTCATGGAGGGTGGGGGTGTAGAGTGTGTGATTTATAGGAGGAGAGTAAAGGGTGTGGTTTGTGAGGGAGGAATAGAGGGCGTGGTTTGTGGAGGGGAGAGTAGAGAGTTTAGTTTGTAAGGGGAGTAGATGTGTTTTTCCAGGAGAGATGAGGGTGTGGTTTGTTAGTGGTAAAGAAAGTGTTTTTATTTATGGGGAGGATTGAATGTGCATTTACGTTTTAGTTGACTTCTCTGACTCTGTCCCATTTCCCTGTACATTTTTCAAGCATGACAGTGTAGGCTTTAACAAATAGCAACATTTTAAATGTCTTTTCAGCATGTCATCATCCAAAAATACAGTATACATACATCTGCGAAGAATATGAAAATGTAGATCATATAAATATGAGAGAGAAATCTTGTTATTTGATTAAGTGGTTACATGAAGGTGCATGTGGCATGAAGCCTAGCTCTGTAATGTAGTTTGGCTGTCTGGGGTCCGCTTGGTTAAGCATATAAACCCCTCACGAGAGTCTGGCCACTCAACATAGGATTATACACGGATGATTAGATAGTCTCAGGTTCATTATTTCAAGTTCACTGCGGATTGAGAAGGTGAGAGATCCATGTGAGAGGTAAGGGGAGGTGGTGAGACAGAGAAACAAGGAGATAGAGAAATGGAGAGAGAGAGAGAGAGAGAGAGAGAGAGAGGGGGGAGGAGAAAACATAAGAGAAGACAATACATACAAGAGATATAGTCATAGAATGGACAAGAGAGAGTAGGTAATAAGAGAGAAAAAGGATTAGAGAAAGCTGAAAAATTTTATAAACAAGATTCATTTGAGGGAGAATAATTTCCGGTAAGAGCTGGACAGTGTTTCATGAAAATGTCACACAAAATGTATTAAAGGTAATACAAAGTTTTGGGAATTTTTGAAAATTGGATGGTGGTGATTCTTTTCAATTTTGATATATTTGGATGCCCCTGTGGATGTTATAAAAGCACTAGAAAATTTGGCCCCTAAAACACTTTTGCTTTCGAGAAATATTGAATATAAAAATTTACCGGTGCTCCCGGTAAATTCTGATAAATTTCAAATAGCGATGTTTGGCCGTACAATGGTAGCTGCGACCATGAAAATTTCAGAATATGTAGTTTTGATATATAATTTCCAAACAGGAATAGCTAATCGGTCCATTTTAGTCAAAAAACATTGTTTTATAGATTAATTAATATCTTGACCTTGAGAGGGAGCTATACAACATAAGGAGTTTATTATTTATAATTTCATAACTTCAGAATCGATTTCAACCGCGACAACGATCACGGAATATTGTAGGGTCGCATATGCTTCCAATATGTTCATTTGAACCAAATTCATGACCCCATACCAAAACTTTGTATTACCTTTAAGGTACAAGTTTGGCGACATACACATGTACAATTGAAACATTTGTATTCAGATTAACTTACATTTCAATGGAATGTCATTGAACTTGTACTCTCTGGATAGAGATACATGGAAGTTAAGTAAGTCCCTGGATAGACAGAGTGAAAGAGAGAGAGAGAGAGACAAAAAAAGGGGGGGGGGGGGGTGGAGAGTTGATACCAGTGGATGAGAGAAAGAGAGGGAGGGCAATGGAGGGGTTCTAAACAGATTTTTTTTTTTTTTTGGGGGGGGGGGGGGACGGAGGTTAGGACTACAGAAGCCATTTATCTTTATCTAAAAAGGCAAAATACTGTCACCCTTCCTTTTATTAAAGGTGAAACTGATGGAGATACAGAGACAGAGACATAAAGAGAGAGAGAGAGAGAGAGAGAGTGAGAGAGAGGGTGGGGGGGGGGGGGTGGAAACAAGCCTGAGCTGAAATCAAGAAGCTAGGCCACCCAATCTTCAGAGAATTTTGAAGATATTCTAGCAAGATATCTAATGCAGCCTGCAGACATGCAGTAGAAGAAAAGAGATTTGAGAGCAAATTATTCAGTTCTCTTCCCATAAAAATGGTGATATTATGAATCTCATGAAAGATTCTTAGCTTACCGAATATGATTGAATTTACGATACATGTACAGGCTAGATTGATTCTGTGTTACAAAGGATGGGTTGTTATGTTACACTGTATTTGAGCAGTTGCCAGTCATTCCTAGCTAAAAAAAGGTGTGTTTAGGGGGAAAATATATATACCGGTACATATTATACATTGAATAAAGAATCATGGTACAGGGCAAGAGGCATACAGACTAAAGAACATTTAGGTATAAAGAAACATGTAAAGGGACTAGCTTTGAATAATTCAGTTCACATGCTGTCCGCACTTGTGATAAGCGAGGGTAAGCGCCACCTAGTTATATGATTTTATTTAAACCTTACAACAGTAAGACTAGAGCGGGCCCCCGATTCTTCATCTCTTATACAATGTTTCTTTATACGTTTCATTATATGACATTTAGACTAGAACAAATTTAATTCCTGTTCATAATAGCTATCCGAATTTCGTATATACCAGTAGCCAACGATGAATTTCATATATAACTAGGCGTTGTGGCGTGCGCCTGTAATTCAGCTAACAATGGAAGTTACAAACTGATTCAGCCGAGGACGCAGGTTCGAAACCGAGTCACGTCTTTCGGATGGTGACGTTAAAAGTCGGTCCCTAGACGTAAATAATCATATCTGATACACGTCTGTAAAACCCAATTACACACACACACACACAAGAATGTCATAGTTTGAATGCGGGGTTAAAGTCCTTCAGTTCATCCCAGTGGTTGATTGGTTATATAGGGTGTGAAATGCATTGGTGTGAACTAGAATTGAACATGTCTCAACCATCAGCCTCTGCCTTCATCACTAGGGTCATTCACACTGCAGCGAAAACCCTTAAGTTTTTCCCTGCAGTTGCTAGGAAACCACCCATAAACACACTCAAGAAACCCATGTCCAGAGTGTTAAAAAAAAAAATCCAGCCAAACCTGAACTGTTTTTTTTTGCAGTGTAAATTTTCACTCTCAAAACACTGGGAATCTTTCCGGTATTTGCTTTCTTGACTCTCCTCACTTCTGCGCAATCGCAGGCATAGCAGCAACAAGCCATGCACGAGCTTTACTCACTAAGAATTAACAAATACAGTCAAACCTGCTTTAGTGACCACCTGTACAAAGACCACTTACCTACAAAGCTCACTTTTTGTGTTTCCCTTGGGCGGTTGCTGTAGACAGGTTTGACTGTGTAGCAGCATTTTTTTATGTACAGGATTTTCCTTTTAAAAGTGCATAGAAGTTAAAAAACATGATGGTTTTATATATATTTTTTGGGGAAGTGTAAATGGGTCTAATTTCAACCTCTACTTACTACAGCACTACAGGGAGAAATTGTGGTAATGTTCCTGACATGATCTAGTACATGTCACTCTACAGTCGTACGTTCTATTTATTATGTATCAAAATGGCATCGCAACTGAGAGGCATTCAGGCGAATGATATGATTTAGAATTATGTTAAGCCATCTGAAGAGTATGCTATAACATACATGTAATTCATACAATATTGATTTATTTATCTTCATGTACATGTACAATCTAGCATCACTTCACAATTAAATGACATGAGGTAGTGGCATTTCAAGGAGAAAATGTTTATTTTATTGCTTATGCATGGTGGATATATGTGCTATATAAATATCTGATATTATTATTATTATTATTATGGCTTGCAGGACAGGCTAACCATTCCCATGACATCGGTGCTCAGATGAGAAAATATGAGAAGTGAGAGTTATTGATCTGTGATATATGAGATAAGAGGGAAGAGTGCATAGCCCTGTCGTCATAAGCTCGAGATTGCCAAATATCCCGCTGTTTAAACTATCCAGATCGCAAATTGTCCAGTTAATCTGCGTCTACATCAGACCAAAATTGCATTAGTGGGATATTTAGTCAAGATAATCATCCCTAGATATCTTGGGCTAGTTTGCAAAATATCCTGTTATTTGGCAAAATATCCCGCTATTTGTCAGGTGCGTCTTTACAAGTCTGAAGACTCGCACTATGGGCGAACGCTGAGCAAATCATCTCGAGCTAATTACTCAAGCTCAAGTTTCAAGTTTCGAGGTCAAGTCTCGAGCTGATGAAGACGTGATTTATAACTTCAGGATTATTTCCCAAATCAGAAATAGCGGGCTATTTGGCAATCTCGAGCTGATGAAGACATGCCTATCGAGACAGTTATTTGATCTGACAAAGCTTCTACTCAGGAAGATATATCATAAAGCATTAGGGACATCAGCAATATGCATCTGAATACAATGAAAGGAAGTTTGATGCGGAATTTCATCCACTGGATCTGAAGAAGTGTATTTTTGAGTTCCTTTTTAACCTTTATTACATCAAGACGGTTCTGCATGTTTGACTTATATTATCCCTTTCGCCTTACATAACACATATTTATACTCAAAACAGCAAAATAGCAACGAAAATCCGCTAAGATTGATCCATGACTGTTGGTACATAAAATCTCCCATTTACCCACTCCTTGATTACACATGTGCATACATTTACTTAATCGTGACAGTGTATATAATTAACAACAGTTAAGATATCTAGCACCCTTATTATAATAAAACATAGATGAGGGTTGGGAAGTGAGAGGTCTTGGCGCTGGGTGGGGGGGGGGGGGAACTTGCCCCTATAACACAGATGAAAAGCACAAGTTGTTTAAATATTTGCTGGAAATGGAAATGGGTTGTATATGGTATTCTATCAAAATCACTGAAAAAGTGTAGCCTTGTGAAGTTTTAATACTATGTGAAGTCTTCCTACGTACCTGTGTCACAGTCTTATCCAGTATTTGATGTGATAAACTAGTTTTTTTTTTTTTTTTTAGTGTTGAAATTGTACTTGTAATGTTTTTATAGGGTAATCCAACTTTTGTAATAATTGCATTTGTTTGAAGGCGGGAAAATAAGAGAAACAGAATGGCCAAAGTTAAATCAGACCAATAATACGAAAGTAGTGTTAGAAATATGATATCACAAAATCTATGCGCATCTTAGATTGGCAATTTAGTCACTGGAATGTTAAGCTCTAAACCATCTTCTTCCTTAGGCCACTACTCAAATATATTGTGCAAAGCATTTAAAGTTCTCTAAAAAGCAAAGACACTCTCTAGTCATAGATTTTGAAAAATTGACATTTCAGTCATTTTGTGTGTCAATTGGAACAAATGGGAAAGTTGTTCACCAGTCTGCTTCTCTGATTTTTCTGCTTTCTTTTGAGTAGTTTACTATACAGTGCGTCCCGGAAAAAACGAAACCGAGAATTATCGATGTTTTATCATAACTTAATCACAATTATAATTGATAAATGACACATATTTGGAAAGCTTAGATCCTCTTCTTTCATTTGATGCATTTCATATAATGCATATTTCACGCATGAGTGATTAAAATGAATTTGAAGAGAGGAAACCAAAAAGTAATTTGGCTGATGGTATCTGAATTTCAAGGAGAAAATCACATTTCTAGAAAGTTGAGTTTCTGCCCTTTCATATGACACCTCAATCAGGAAAAATGAGCAAGGAATGACAAAGTTCTATTTGTTTAAATTTGTGCTTGCATTTCCATAATTTTATCAAACAAATTCGTTTTCACTGGCTGCCTGCCGTAGCAACAAACAGAGTTGACGAAAGACTTAACTCCCTTTCGTTGACAATCAGCCATAGACTAAAGGCTTCATGCATGGCTGATTGTCAACGTGACTAAGTTATGATAAAACATCGATAATTCTCAGTTTCGTTTTTTCTGGGACGCACTGTATAGGTTGGTTATCCTTTTAAATGTTTGCTAGACTGTCCTGTGGTATCAAAATAGCTCATGTTCCTTCCTCCTTTTTGTATTTTCCTTCCCATTCTTGGTGAGGGATGTGCATGGGCAGAAAGGATATACATGTAGTGGATCCATCATACTTGTTGGCTCAGGAATGCTTTGATAGATTGCGATTGTAAATAAATAATGTATTTATGCAGGTGATGTAGATCAATTCTCATCATGTGCGACTGCTTCCCTCTCTTAGATATTTCTGGACTGCAGCATGTACTTGAACATTTCATTTTTGTTTTTTGCTCTTGCTGTACCATAGCTAGATATAAATAGTATGACACTGACAAGGCGCGATGGCTCAGTAGTAGAACAGTTGTCTTGTAAACCGGGGGGTTCCGGGTTCGTAACCAGGTCAATGCGCTGGTGTCCTTTGGTAATTAGGCATTAATCCTAAATATAACTGCGTGGAGAGGACTTAACAGCTGTCCTTTCCAAGGGGCTGTACATTTTAATCACATCTCATAAAAACAGAAATAAAAGTCACAAATGATTTACAAATTAGGAGGTGATCAGGTAATCAAAATTTTATTTTCCCTTTGAAAAATTATTTAATTATTTTAGAGCTAGCAGAGCGAATACATAGACACAATGGTCCTTTGTGTAAAGTACGGGTAATAGGTAAATAAAACAATAAACACAAAACCTGAATAAGTGCTCTTGAATAGCTGGAATTAAAGTTGCATTTGACCTGTGTAATTGTCTTTAAATGGCAAGTCTACTCTGATATTTATTTCTTCAAAATATAAGCAAACAAATTAGAGAAAGACAATGGTGAAAGTTGGAGCAAAATCCAATTTAAAAAAAGGAAAAATATTAATTCTTGAACTTTTCCAAATATTCTTTTTTTATGACACTTACCGTATTAAACATCATTATACTTTCATATAACAACATTGTTTTCAGACAACGGGCCCTGGTTCTTACGAAAGGTCACAATTGTTTTCAAAAATTAATGTTACAAAGATAATCATGATGGCTCCCTCTTTAAAGCTACCCAAGGCTCTCATTTTGCTTTGGTCTATGGAGGATGGCTAACACTACTGAAATAAACATGACCTTCTATGTATCTCCTCCTCCAAGATTCATAGTCTCATCATGCTGTCCCACCCATAGGGAATCGTGTTGTCACTCCACACCTTCTACGCAGTACTCTAAGCTGATTACCATGCTGTTGTCATCGCGACATTTTGAGAGAGTTGAGACCCTGTCTGCTCCTTGCGGTGTCTCATGTATATAGCGATCTCCTCTTCTCTTTTATCGAGAGTGAAAGCAAACACATTCGTTTGATTCTTAGAAACATCAATTTCTTCCACCAAATCTGCAAGTTTTTCTAGGCTCGTTCAGATATGATGCCGTGAATCGCGTCAAAATTACCCCTGCAGATCTTGTACAGTATGTGTCAATAAATGACAAATGTTCACAAAAAATTAGTAAACTTTTGCAACGTACGTGTTTGTCCGCACGCTGTTCCTATACACTACAGGCTAGTTTCGAGGTTTAAAACAACCTAAACTTAAACTTAACTTTTAACTTAATGGCTGGTCGTGTGAACTTTACTATTAGCAAACTGCTATTACTGCATCTGGGTCCTGTCTTGATATTAATCGCAACTTATTCGCGATTGATATTAATCATGACTAGGCACATAAGAGAAAGGGACTGCAAACTTGCGATTGATTGGAGGACTTGTGATTGATTTAGATCAGTCGTAACTCTTTATGAGATGGGGGCCCTAATCTCCTATTAGATAACTAACTTGGCTCATATCTGTCCCAACGTACAGTAATGGATGATAATTGAAAGATCTTTATCGGTGCATTTGTTTGCAGTCATTCATGAGTTAGCTTAAAATGTGCTGACACAAACAGATGTGTTAGGAACACAATGATATCAAATGTTTGCAATTTTGACATATCTTCTGTTCAAAGCCAGAGGAATGTAACTCTGTACTATAAAAGTATATGAGTTAACATCCTTCTGGCTCCAAAGAGACGATATACATGTATGAAAGACTGATGGTAATATTGAAACCAAGTGTAGGAAGTGGAGGTATTTATCTTTTCCAGCTCATGTTGAGATAGCTCTACCTAGTACCTCAATGCCATAAAAACTATGATTGTCAGCAGTTATGCAAATTATACAATCCGGCCATGTCTTTTGGTGCCATTTCGTTTCTCTAAGCTCGCTAAATGACTAGTCGCTATTTCAAACATTTGATGAAAAGTAATTCTATCACGGTTTATTACAAATGGCTGGATATGAAATCATAAAGCTGCTGATTTAATTTAATTTCTTTTTGCAAAATGTAAATGTTTGTATTGATCAAACTTGATAATTGAGTCAGAGCCTTTCATGATATTATCTGTTTGGAGCCAGAAGGGTGTTAACGCTGTGTTAAAGTATATGACTGAACGCCTTTACCCTTACAGAAAAATTGGTAAGCGAGTTGCTAGCTTGTGATAAGCGAGCACAGCAGCTAGCGGCTAGCCAGCGACTAGCTTGCAACTAGCAAAATATGTAAATTAGGGAAAGATTTCATCCAATCAAAAATCAAGAACTTGTGACCGCAAGCTAGTAAGCGTGTAGGCTAGCAACCCAGCACCCCCTGCAAGCATGCAGGCTAGCAAACCTGCAGCCCTGCAAGGGTGCTGGCAAGCATTCCTGCTAGGTTGCAAGCAGCCCTGCAAGGGTGCAGGCCAGCATTCCTGCTAGGTTGCAAGCAGCCCTGCAAGCCTGTAAGGGTGCAGGCCAGCATTCCTGCTAGGTTGCAAGCAGCCCTGCAAGCCTGTAAGGGTACAGGCCAGCATCCCTGCTAGGTTGCAAGCAGCCCTGCAAGCCTGTAAGGGTGCAGGCCAGCATCCCTGCTAGGTTGCAAGCAGCCCTGCAAGCCTGTAAGGGTGCAGGCCAGCATCCCTGCTAGGTTGCAAGCAGCCCTGCAAGCCTGTAAGGGTACAGGCCAGCATCCCTGCTAGGTTGCAAGCAGCCCTGCAAGGGTGCAGGCCAGCATCCCTGCTAGGTTGCAAGCAGCCCTGCAAGCCTGTAAGGGTGCAGGCCAGCATTCCTGCTAGGTTGCAAGCAGCCCTGCAAGCATGTAAGGGTGCAGGCCAGCATTCCTGCTAGGTTGCAAGCAGCCCTGCAAGGGTGCAGACCAGCATTCCCGCTAGGTTGCAAGCAGCCCTGCAAGCCTGTAAGGGTGCAGGCCAGCATTCCCGCTAGGTTGCAAGCAGCCCTGCAAGGGTGCAGGCCAGCATTCCTGCTAGGTTGCAAGCAGCCCTGCAAGGGTGCAGGCCAGCAGTCGGGTGTAGAAAAGAAAGATAATTAAGGGATCAATAGTATATAATGTCCATGCATAAATCAAATTTGCTTCGATAAATACCAATAAATACAATGTGACCAGTTATATTCAAAATGACGTGTAAAGTTATATTTTTCTTTTTCATCTTACAGTTACTCAACATGAAAAGGCAGTTTATCAGAACTAATGAACATGTTACATGTACAGGCAAACACGCTTTTCATTTTAAAAAAATGTTCTCGTCACATCCTTGTGTCGATGCATTGCAAAGGATTACATATGTTGCTGAAAATACCACTGTATTTAGGCTAGTATATGTACATATTTATAAATATTATCTTGCATATATTTATTGCTTGCCAAAATTTACTACATCACAATGTTGTGAATGTGTGTAGCACAGATTTTAGTCAGGAAAAACTTTTCTGACAAAGACAAAACTATGTCTGCCTGAATCATAATGGCAGATGCAGTAAATTTTAAAAATTATATGTAGTACATGACATGGTTTGAAAAATGGTGTATTTCAACAATAAGTCCTCAACAAATTTTGATTTTGTGCTTATTTTTTTCAAGTCGAGTTGCTCTTTCCAAAAATGCAAATGTCAGTAATATAGCCACTTTGCTCAGCCTTTTTTGGTTACCTCATATAATATGGCACAGATTTTTTTAGCACACACTAAAAATCACACACTTGAATGGAGCAGACAACTAAAGCTTCTGAATTGTAGTATAATATTACTGTAATAATGTACATGTATATGATAATTTAACATCTAGAGGTTAAACTAACTTCTGCTTCCGATGACAAAGAAAAAAACTATTTTTACACTAAACCCGTATGAAACAAATCTATTCCTTCATCAAAAGTACTGAGCAAATGAGCGAGGAGCTCGCAATTGCAGATGCCGATGTGCCAGGCTTATGGTTGTTGAGATGGTAGTAAGAAAAGTGGTATTTGGCAGTTTTAACCTTTTATTTATTTACAACATGCTATAATTTTTGAAAATTGGAGTGGACTAGGCCTTTAATTTCTCTGCTTCTTTCAAAACCAACTTGTTATCCGGGCAGATCAAATGTTATAATCAACAACGATTGTAAATATCTTTGATTTGAAGCAATAACAAAACTTTAAAAAAAAACTTTAAAAAAAAATTGTTATCCAGGTTCTTTATCGATTTTTTAGAAAAAAATGTTTAATGAATTTAAAAAAATGTATTTTGTTTGTTTAAAGGTACTTACTATGTATATCCCATTTACAGGCCAAAAAATGAAAAGATTAAATTCCAAGGGCATTTGAAAGACAATACTAATTTAGAACTTCCCTTAAAACGAGTGGGCTTGAAAATGGCTTTTAGGGGGTTATTTTATTTATTTTTATTTTTTAGAGCCCTACGTGCGGACGCGCACTTTGAATTAATTTTTGTATTAAAATCCTTTGGGGAAAGGCACGCCGCCCCGGTTGATGTCCTAAACTTCATCAGGATGCATTCTGAAAAAGGAAAGAAAAATAAAGACAAAATTGTTAACTTGCATTAACTTTAATACATGTACAGTGGAAACTCAATATAAAGAGATCTGATATAACAATATTCCTGATATAACAAAGCACTCCTTGTCCCAGCTCTTAACATTCTATTGTGTTTTAAACCTGATATAATTAGATTCCTGCTATAACAAGGTATTTTGGATAGTCTCAAAGACTACAATGTAAACCACATCATCAAGGAATCTGGTTTAAAGGGCAGGTTTAGACTGGGTTTAAACCACACTTAGACTGAGGTTTAAGTTAAACCGACGTTCAGAATTTGGGCCTTGGTCTTTAATACCCAAATCTATAAGTTCCAGTATATGGTAACACACACACAGACAAATAATTTTGCTTTAAAATTCATTGTCTTGTGGAAAAATTTGATGACAGTTACGAGTACCCACAAGAATATTACTTGTCCCAGGGATTTTGTTACGATGAGAAAATACTCTGAAACACGTACCTAAAGTTTTAAAATGCCAATCACACAAAAAATTGATTTAAAGGGCACGTGTGTCATGTTGGACATTAACCAATAAAACAATGCTTGTTACCCTTTATCTCCACCAAGAGCTCCGGATCCAGTGGCACAGTTTCCTCCTCCGAACTCTTGTTCGGCGCCACCCTCAGCCCGCAGGCTTTCCCTTTGGCCAAGGTCTCCTGGCCGAAGACGACCTCCAGGAGACTCACTAGGAGAGTCTCCTTCGTCTGGCCTTTGCGAAAGGCCTGCCGCTTCAACCCATCCCTTAGGATGGGTTTCCCCCCAGGGTAAAGGGGCACCAAGGTCTGATGTGGAAAAAGATAAAGAGAATGAAGTTCTATTGTCAACTGGCACATGCAAAACCAACCAACACATTTTACCCTAAACCCACTGGCGCTTATTAAGCCTACATGTACATGGTTTCATGACTTTTGCGTTGGAATCTCGGGCACATTTTCAGACTTAATATAAGGCACACAGGGAAGTGGTTCCCAAATTAGGCAACATTTTGTATATGCATGCTGGTCTGAAAATCTTAAATTTGCATTACAATTTAAATTAATCTTGATACTGCATGTAAATTCTTTTTCAAGCACCATTATTGCTGAGGATGTTACAATGGGTATCTATGCAAAAAAATCACAGAGCTTTACGGAGTGATTCATAGGCAAGAATATAATTCCTTGCATAAATTGAAAACTATTTCGTAAAATACATGTATGACTTTCCAATGTTGTAGCTTACATTACCCTCTATCTTTGTGTGAATTTTTGTGCTGAGACCCGAGGGAGGGGCCTAAAAAATCCCCCCCCCCATGCTTTGAGATATACCCTAATAGGATTAGGATTAAAACATATTCAGATGAGCATTAAAACAAAAGATTCTTTCTTAGCAATGTATAATTCATTCCTGCATTGAAGGTCTCAACAAAGTTGATGTATTACTGTATTAGCTATTTTGATAAATCTTTTCAACGTTCAGACAACTTCAAGACCCTTGGGCCACTGACACATTTTTTGTTATGCCTGCTTCACTCTCTTTTATGCACGTTAAAAATATCCTAAGGCACGTTTCATTTCACTTGATTTTCCCCAATTTCCAGAACCTAATTTTTTCTGCAACACACATTTCCCTCAAAACCCAAACTTCAGATATCCCAAGTATAGCAGTCCAAGTTTTAAGAAAGGATCCTACCTCATCAGGGTACTCCAGGTGTGCATGAGAGCTCTGGGGAGAAAAACAAAATAAAAACAAGTGAAGTTCATAATAGTGTATTTCCTGCCTACTGTACATTTCATTGACAATATCAAAGCAAAAAATTCAAAGACCTTTGAACACAAGAAACATGATACAGCGGAAACTAGGGCTGAGTCAAAACGTTTAGATGATGTTTAAGTGTAGAAGCTCAACTAAACAAAATTATTATCCCAAATGAATGAAAGTTTTCTGCATGACACAGAATATTAACAACAAAACCAAGGCCTACTGCCAAAAGAAAAAACAAAATCTTAATGAGCCATTGCTACCACAAACATGTTTAATACAGTAGTATAGAGTATACTTACAGGTGATGATCCCGATGCGGCAAAAAAAAGTTGCTTTGGCTTGGAACTGGATCCCTGAAAAACAGTTTTTTTTTAAGGGAAGACAAATCAATACATATCTAAATAAATATAGCACCATGGATTTTGAAATAAATTAAAGTAACACATGCAGCCTTTTCACACACAGCTAAAATTCATCGTATCTAGAGATGATTAGAATCACTCAACAGTTTTAAACATGTTTATAGACAAAATTTCCCAGTGTGAACATCGTTTATACGATGTTGGGATAGATACAAAGTCGCGATCCATACGCCCCTAAAAGCAGGCTGCAGATACGAAGTTCGTATCTAGAGAGCTTGACATTTTGTGTGTGAAAGGAAATTTGTGTTTAAACGTGTTTAGACTGGATGGAGCGTGCGCTTTGATTGATATGACATGACCTTCAATGCGCAATGGCACTACTGCGCATTTTACGAGCAGTAGTTAATCACGAAACTATGAACGATCGCAACGAAATTTCTGTGTGTGAAAGGCTCGTGATTAGTTTAAACACGTTTCAAACACGTTTATACTAATCATGTTTATAGAATTTTAGCTGTGTGTGAAAAGGCTGATGGTCTCTTGCATAAAGCTAATCAGGAGTTTTGGTGATCAAAAATATTTTCATTAAAATTATAATTATCATTATAATTAGGGTTATGTTAATATATTGTAATTGAAAACATTTGATAAAAATAAAAAAGTTCAATGTCACATTTAATTAATGGCAGAATCTTAGTTTAGAAAGTGATGCAATGCAGTTCCAACACAAGACAAATATGTGATTACATGTACAGCTGTATATAAAAAATGCTCTTTTTAATTTCTGGCAAGATTTTTTTCTTAATAATGGTAATCTGTGATAATCTTCCATGTATTAATATAACAGAAAATCAATATCTTTGAAGTCAATTTTCTTCCCACCCCCCCCCCCCCCCCCGACCAGAACTTTATTGTAACTGTAATACAATTTTCGGGGGGGGGGGGGGGGGGAGGGGGGGTTAATATTAATCCTGATCAATAGATCAATAGCATACAGCAATAATGTCTGATGAAAACTAGATTTTAAGCAACAGAAAACAGGTTATGACAAACCCAAGACCACTTTAATTAAAGGTATGCCTACACATGTACTTGCTAACTGTGTTGAATTGTGCAAAACTACAACAACGTTGGGTCACTTCTATATAGTTAACTTGGAGAAAATTTCCAAAATTGATAGTTGACTAGTAATGAATGAAATTGAAAAAGGAGTTCTGGTTTTGAATATATCTCAATATTCATTTAATTTTTCACATTCCACCCTCTGAATGCAAGACGATAGCAGCATTTATCTTACTTACTGATACTGAGGCTTTTGGAGTTTGGACATTCAGAAACTGGGCGGTCAGAGTTGGGGGCGGAGGTGCGGTCAGCGTTGGGGCCAAAGGGGCGATCAGCATTGGGGTCGGAGGGGTAGACGTGGTCGGAGCCAGAGGGGTGGTCAGGGTTGGGGCCGTAGAGGCGGTCAGCGTTGCTGTAGGTGGGTATATAGGGAGATGTTGAAGTGGCCTCTTCTCAACTCCTTTTTGTTCCTCATGTACCTTAAAAAAATGTTTTAAAAAATCCTGTCAAACTTGCTTAAGTCGAATCTACTGGAACCAATTAAAAAAAACAAATTTGACTTACATGACACAAAAAAAGAAGATACTATTAAAGAGAGGGGTCTCGTGAATACCTTTGGCTTATGCAACATTTCTACTTATGCAAGGATGACTGAATTGTTGACTAGTATTTTATTCATATGATCATGATTTTTTTCAAAATATATTTCAGTACTCCAGATATTTAAATGTGCAAAAACTTGGGTGGGAAGATCATTTACCCATGCGTGTCCTCAATTATGGAGCTCCCTTAAAAATTATGTAAAGCATTTCTGTTTGCTTCTTAATTAATTCTACATGTGCCTTGTTTACTCCACACAGTGGATTTGCCACAATGTACATACAAATTGTATTATTTAATATTACTATTATCATTATTATAATATGTTGGGCCCATAAATTTAGTCTGTGACATTCCAGGATTCTAATTCTATTATTCTCACTGAATTTGGATGTGTTAAATCAACAAAAAAAAATTCATTCTTTTCATTAAATTAAGACAAATGGACACAAATACCGTAACTTAATATATATATTACAATGGAATAGAAAACACAAACCTTACCTGATTGGACACAAATGAAGTTATCTCCTTCAGGAGCTTTATCTTCTTAGGTGTAATATCTGCGATAAAATCGGGGGAAAAAAAGAAGATAATTGATTGCCTGGACAAGGTTTAGATACTGTACATGTTAAAAATGAACTACCGGGGGTACTGTTTTTTCATTATTCAATGGCATAATGAGCCAAATATGTTTGAAGGTCCAGCTGCTGACAAGCAAAAAACTTGATGCAAGTGAAAACATTGAAGAAATACAAACAATGATTTGAAGAAAGAAAAAGAAAACAATCAGTACGCCAGTGTCAGTGTTCTTTTTTTTTTAATGTTTAAAAATAGAGACAATTGCAGTTTACCTTTGTAAGATACAGTGTAGGCAATGGAAAGAGTAATGTACATGTACGTTACTTACCCATTGTGAATGACTGGTTTGACTGGTTTGACTGGTTTCCTGTGTTTGCTTTCAGCCGCTTGTTTTCTACTTCGAGTTCTGCTACTCGCCTCTTGAGAGTAGCATTCTCCCTTTTTAGAATGGAATGCTCATCCTCTTTCTGTGAAACAAAAACAATTACAGTTAACGTTGCATAACTTGTTCTTTAATAGGAAATTTAAATAACACATGTTTTGCACAGTTTGATTTTTTTTTTTTAATAATTGATTTTACTTGGGGAAATTTCGCCTCATGTGACTTCTAGATATGCAAGGTTAACTGTATATATTATCTCATCAGGATTAGTGTGAAATTTAAGATACATAACTGGACTAGTATTTATGAAACAGGTTTTAAAATATAAATAAATGAAAACTACATGAAAACAATCAAATGAATGAAATGCTTATTGATATCAATTAGACTCAAGGACAGTTGTTTAGAGAGAAAGTTTGGATAATTTTCAGCAATTATCCATCAAAACCAAGAAATTTTAGGAGGCTACTTCCCTTTTGCCAATAAAAAAAGACCAGAATCCTTTGCAGTCAGATTGCAGAAATATAGAGATTATTATTTGGTTGAATCAGACATTGGTATGATTTTATTTGAGTGACCATTGTGCCAAGGAAATTGAAGTTCAGCATTTTAAGTACAGTTCACGAACCTGTGCTGACAGCATCTGTCTGCACAGTTCCTTCTGGACCTGTGCAGCCGCCTCAACGGCTTGGACCTTCTGAGTCTTGGTGGCTTTGTTGGTGGCTTTGGTGGTGGCTGTGGTGGTGGCTGTGGTGGTGGCTGTGGTGGTGGCTTTGGTGGTGGCTTTGGTGGTGGCTTTGGTGGTGGCTGTGGTGGTGGCTGTGGTGGTGGCTGTGGTGGTGGTGGCTTTGGTGGTGGCAAATTCCACACTACCATCCTCATGAATTGATACCATCTTCATTTCCGTGATCAATTCTTCTTTGTTTTCTACACAAAAACACAAAAAGAAAATCATATTGTAACCGGCTGTACTTACTGAAGCGCTTAGAGACTTCGGTGGCAAGCGCTTTATAAGTAACGTTTTTATTATTATTTATTATTATTAATATTAAGTGACTTGACTTCACTCGGCCCTAACACAATATAATCCAAGTTGCTGCGACCGTGCATGCACCCTGACCTGAAACCTTGATCATAATTTGCCCATTTGAAGCGTAGGTGCTTTTTTATTTGTCCCTTTCCGCACAGTTGCTACAGCCTTTTATGCGGAAAGTTCTGGATGTCCAATAAAGAGAAAATCCTTAGTCCTGTTTAAACCCTGAACATAACCTAAACTAATATAGCTGGAGGTGCAAACATACATGTACCGGTACATTTTGGAACAATATTTTCAAAGAATATGGTTGCTTCCTTCCACTGTTAGAGGGGATTCTAGATAAATACCCAAACCAATTTACTCTGGGAAAAATGTGCATCCAATAGATCTAGTAATATTAGTATAACATTACAGCAACTGACACTTGACAGAGTATTCATTTTACAAAGAAGGGAACTCCTTGGAGCAATCATTAGGCCATGTAAGAAAATATACATGTTTAGCGTCCCCGCCCGCTTCCTTTTTGGGGGCCGCCTCCTAGACCTCTATTATTTTTTTTTTGAAATTTTTTGAAATTTTTTGAAATTTTGTTTTTAAAGAAAAAACATGAAAAACACTGCTAAAATGGATCTAGATCTATTTCTGATTTAAAAGAAAAAAGAAAAAACAAATCTTGAAAAATAGCCCGACTGTCAGGGAAATTGTACCGAGCAGCCATTTTAAGTCTTTAAGAGAAAGAAAGGACCTCTTCCTAACTTTGTTAGACTCTATCCTAATTTAAAAAAAAGCTGAACGCTAAACACGTTGTTTTTTTTTTTTTTGCCTAAAAGTCAGATGCAGGAATATTGCCTGCGTCAAAAGACTAAAATAAAAATGATAAAATTCAATGTAGATTTTCTAGATCTAAAACACACACAAAATTGCTAGAAAATGAATGTAGTACTTACCACTTATCTTCAGGATCTTTCCATGATATGGTTTTCCTCCTTGAAATTTTATGTCCGAGGCTGAGCCCACGCTCCTTGCCTCTTCCGGCACATTTTTGAGGTTTTCGATTGAAACTTTTCTCTCATCGACCCAATAAACAATGCAAAACTTCTTCATTATCTATATAAACTGCAAACTAAAAGTACAGATAAAGCCTGAAAATATCTACCGACGAAATCGAAACAGAAACAGAAACAATCTCGTAAAGAAGAAGAAGAAACGACGTATAGCTAGGAGTAGTACCGCGTGTATTGTCATGCAGATGAAAAAGTTTTCCTTCACAATACATGCGTTGCACTTTCTTTCGATCCGATCCCTTTCAAATTTCGGCCGAGACAGGAAGTAATTTCCATATCCGCACGTAGGGCCGGGGAATATTTCAGCGATATCAAGCGATCGAAATATGGGTTAAGAAGTAATTATTTCGAATTTGGAAACCATATAAATTATTATTTAAGGAGTAGTGTGTCATTGAAATCTATTTTGAATACAAATTTGTAGCGAACGGTGTATCGTTAGAGCTTGCCACTCTCGAATTAACCCATGAGCGAATGGAATAGTCCATCCAGTCTTCGTAATGTGGTCATCTCCTCGACCATGCCTACCTACCTGCCGCCGCTCGAGCCGTGGACCCGTTAGTCTTGAATACATCCGCAGTTTTTTTTCTCCCACGAAATAAAAATCATAACCACGCAAATACATTTGGATCTCCTATCAATGCGAACGAAACTCGCAAAATAAAATACAGCAATAACTTAAATGTTAGCTTTTTCATTAGGACGTGATAAGTAAAAAGTTCTGCATGGAAATAAAATCTTGAATGACTGTCTAGAACTGGTGACAACGTCGTCCAGCAGTGACTGAACTCAGAATTTCGGACAAATCTTTTATAAGTCTTATCTTTAATTAACTTATAGACTAAGATATTAAATCTAAATCATTGTTGAATCTGATTTTGTTATTTTTTGAAAATATTCTATTTAGATAATATTAGATGTAAACGCCACCACGCCTTCGCCTGATAAGGGTTTTTATTTCGTGGGGACGGAACCGCGGATGCATTGTAGACTATCGCTGATTTTGGTGGTAGCATGTTCTTAGTACATGTGTACGCAATTATTTTATTTTGTTATTATTTACGGTCCGAGGCAAGATTAGGACTGATTCATTATCATTTTCGGGTTTGTGTTTTCTATGAAAGGTTCAAATTTGTAAATAAGTAAATTAGTTTCTAAGCTTCTTTATTAAAGTGGAAACAAATAACAAAATAATGGGACTGACGTCATGGATAAAGGAATCACAGCTCGTGTGTAAGGCTAGCTCTCTACGCACGCACGTCATGTCGCTAGCGCTTCAATTCACGCTCTGTACAAATTCATGCACTGCATGCATGCCACCGCTACCGGAATTTTGAATCATCTATTTTCTTTGACTGGACTTGAGATTTACATACAGGTACATTGGTTACCTCATCAAGATTTGGACCCTGATTCAAAGTATATTTTGTAAAATATACAAGCGATTACCGGCAATAATTAGATGTACGAAAGTCAAACTTGTTCATTCTCAGACTCAGCTCAGCTCAGAAAGACGAAACTGAATCGTTCGCGTACGTAAAAACGTAGTAGTCCCGTAGACTCATCTTCGTGTCCGTTTGTTGCAACACTTGAACATTCTCTAACTGAGTCTAGAGTAGGTCCAAGTCACCCTAACCCTTGCTAACGTTAGCTCTCTTGATCTCGATCTCAAGCTCGATCTATCCTACACCTTTCTGATCATCAAACATGAATTTTGACAATAAAACTAGTACACCTAAAGCTAAGCAGACAATTTCACTGAGAAGGGGAAGGAGAGGACCTTATAATTATTCTTCACGAAAAGGAAATGTGTCCAACGTGAGTGTGACGTCTGAAAAGGAGCTGGATCAAGTTCAACTTCCAGAACAAATGAAGAACTTGCTGGAACCCAGCCAAAATCAAAGCTTGGAAGGAGACAAAAGAAAGACATGTGGTAAGTTCCGAATTCAGATTATCTCATGAACATAGACCCCTACTTTAATTTACTTACTTATGATTAGCCTAGATCTAGAATCTAGTAGTACAGTTACAATTTACATGATGAATCTGATGAATTGGTACATACCTGACTAGACCGAATTTTCTGTCTCTTTCATTCGTTAGCCTCTTAATTGGGGTAGGGTCGGCCGGCTCTCTCTTTAGAGACGGAAACCGTTGATACACATTCCCTTGATAACGCCATGGCCATTTCAGGTCGTATTGTTATGTTATGCCCCCCAAATCCCCCAAAATGTCATTTTACCTCATGCATGTTATATTGTAAATTAGGCCTAGGCTATAATATATCAGTTCCACTTACCTACTTGAATGAAATAATCAGTTTAATGGTCCCTTTTTAGGAAATTATGGGTCAAAATCGAAATCCATGTTGAAAAAAGATTTACCTTAATTTAATTACACAGATTCTTCAGAGGCAGTCGGCGGTAACTGGTGGGATGTTCCTGAAAGCTTCACTCAATCTTCTAGTTCCAAAGTTGGTAAGTTCACTGAAAGTATGGTTATTTTATTCAGCGACTGGAGCTCCGCGTTAAGCTAGATCACCGGGACATGCCATTGAAACTTTTATTCCAACTAGTATTAATAGTAGTAATGTATTGTCTTCAATGATCAAGACCTACTGCTTTTAAAATATGCAATAGATCACACTCCTAAATGTCCTA
Organism: Strongylocentrotus droebachiensis; assembly: GCA_035222895.1. Classification (NCBI taxonomy): domain Eukaryota; kingdom Metazoa; phylum Echinodermata; class Echinoidea; order Camarodonta; family Strongylocentrotidae; genus Strongylocentrotus; species Strongylocentrotus droebachiensis. Next base: position 3,506 of record JAVYIG010002440.1, on the reverse strand, counting down.
TTGAAACGCCAAATTGTAGTTATGATACATGTACAACAAGTATTGTCTTGATTTTTAGGTGTTTGTGGGTGGTGGATCATGTAGTATGAACCATGGTGGGGGGGGGGGGGGTCATGATATCTACATTCTCCGCTACACTACTCCCTCCCCCCCCCCCCCCCCCCCCCGAAAAATGAAAAAATCTGAAAATTAAGCTCTCCAAGAAAAAAATTATTGCTAACTTGCTATGGTGTCCTCAAAACCATTACACCATTCTCAATACAGTCAACCTTTCATGCATCACACTTCATCAAACGACCCCTCTCTTTATTGCCAAAGCTATTTCATAAGTCCTGGCCGACTGTGTTTTTTTCTTGAAATTCTCTCTTGGACCATTATGGATCATTCTACCTAATCTCCATTTGCAATACCCATACCAATCATGTGAAGTGCAATATGATGTGTATATAACACATAATTAGAAACTGTAGCTGTAACCTTTCAAGTTTGGCCTAATCACTTTGTCTTGTTTTGTATGATTTTCTTTGTGGATAGACGAGGGTTTTGATGATCCCGAACTATCAGTCACTGAGACCCAGTCAAGGAGTGCACATAAGAAAGGAGGTAAAGTTTCACACACACATCGCCAATACTTTTCAGCTCTTTAATTTAAAGCTAACTTAATATACAATGCAGGTGTTGTGTTATATGATTTAATAGTTGATGACATAGAATATATAACCACTTAATTGAGATTTTTTTTTCCCGCTATTTTATGCTTCAGAAATCAAATTACAGCCAATGTGCAAACATTTTTAAGTCGAAGCTATTTCATCAGTCTCAGCAAATTTAAGGCAAGTTTGACTGTGTAACAATGTTGTGTTAAGTCTTTAGAAAGTAATGATACAGTCACACTGACCATGTTTCATCTAAATTTTAAACATATCAATTGTTTTGCAGGAGCTGCAGAGGCAGTGGATACTGAGTGGTGGGATGCCCCTCCAACTCTCGTAGAGAGTAAGTACGAAATATGCTGAGTGATGCTTGTTTGGTACCCTTCAAGAATTTCATGTCTGTCACCCCACCCTCTTTTTAATCTACATGATCATTCTCTTCCATTTGAAGCGAATAACTTCACGGCAATTAATCTTGGAAGATTAGCTCATATTATAATGTTTAATGCATTCAGTTATGTGCAGTGCATAGTCATTTCAAGTATGTGTCAGGGATTGAAATTTGTTAATGTAATGCAGAGTGGCAAATCCGGGAGACTCCCGGAAAATTAGTCGATCCCCCGACACGTACCCAAAATCCACAATGATTCCACAAATCAAAAATCAGCTCTGGTCCTGTAAAGTATTAAATCTTCTCATTGAAAATCAGGTATCCTCTTTTTTATAGTCCTGTAAGTTATTAAGTGCACTGGCGTGTGGTAAAATCAATGTTTCCCTAACAATGATTTTGATAATCTTTGCTGTAATATTGATTTCAACTTAATATGCATGTGTATTGAACAAATAAGTCACAAAGTGATTAACTGGTATAATTTTCTCAAGGCTCAACAAACTTGCAAAAATTTGGCTGGGGCAAGTGCAATCACTGCAGATAAAGTCAGTTTCAAAAAAGCAAAATGTTGAGATGAGTATCTATTAAAAGGAATAAAGGCATGATGAGGATTAAAGAACAATCATCTGACATAACTTCATTGAAACATTCAATTACAATTATTTTTGACTTTATAAAGAAATTTATATTTCTCCTGTTTTCTCCTTTCAGATGTGAGAGATGCTGATCCACCAGGTGAATGGATGGCCAATGCTGTCACTGCTATGTCCACGGACAACAATGAAGAGGAAAAGGAAGAGGATGGGGATGACATACATTTTGATGTTCTTGGTGATGACTGGTTCGATGCTGAGGAGAGCTTTGAGGACATTCCTGCATCATCAGATGATTCACCATTTGATAGCAAACCATTGTATGAAGGAGCCCCATTGACCCTTGCAGAGAGCATGCTTCTTATTTTAACCTTAGGGTTGAGGCATAGCTTAACAGGGTCATGTCTTGTTGACATTTTAACTCTTGTGTGCCTGCATTGCAAACACCCAAACCTGTGCAAGACTACCCTTCATTTGTTTAAGAAATATTTCTCTAACTTAAAGATGCCCCTTGTATTTCACCAGTTTTGTTCAGTTTGTGGTTTCCTTTTAAATAAACAACAAAACAGCTGTCCATGTTGTCACAAACAAATTACAAGTAAGAAAGACAAGACATATTTCATTGAAATCCCCATTTTGGCACAGATACAAGCTTTGTTTCAACAAAAAGACTTTAGTGGTGATCTGCAACACAGATTTCATAGAAAAAATGATGGTACGATTAGAGATATATATGATGGTCTCTTGTACAAGAAGTTTTCACAACCTGGTGGACTTCTACAAAACCCCAATAATATTTCATTTATGTGGAATACTGATGGCGTTCCAATTTTTAAGTCCTCAAAATTTCAAATTTGGCCCCTTTATTTTTTAATCAACGAATTGCCCCCAACTAAAAGATTTCTGAAAGAAAAAATGGTGATAGCAGGTTTGTGGTATGGTGAAGGTAAGCCACACATGAATACTTTTTTGAAACCTTTTCATACATCATTGCAAGACTTATCATCTGGAGTTAATATCTGTAATTACCTGGGAATGGAACAAAAGGTTAAGGGCATTTTATTGTGTGGGACATGTGATATGCCTGCAAAATGCTCGGTCCTCAATATGACCCAATTTAATGGGTTATATGGATGCCCCAAATGCACCCAACCAGGGGAAGTCATAAGTGTTGGAAGAGGGCATGCAAGAGTGTTCCCTTGTGATTTGACCACATTAGATGACAGCAAAAGAACACATGACCAAACAAAAATGTGCGCAGAGCAGGCTTTTCAGATGGGAAAACCAATACTCGGAATAAAAGGTCCATCCTGGTTTTTGTACCATATGCCTGATTTGATAAATGGTACAGCTATTGACTGGATGCACCAGGTTCTTCTTGGAATAGTTAGAAGGCTTTTAAAACTTTGGTTTGATAGCAGCCATTCCAGTCAACCTTATAGTATATCCCACTTACTTTCTGCTGCAGATGCCCGTTTGAAGAATCTGAAACCTCCAAATTTCATTGGTCGAGTACCAAGAAGTATTAGGGATCACAGAAAATACTGGAAGGCATCAGAGTGTCGGTCATGGCTCTTCTACTACTCCCTACCAGTATTATCTGGTTTACTCCTTGACATGTATTTTCAGCATTATTTGCTTTTGGTGGAGGCTGTGTATTTACTTAATGTAGATTCCATTTCCCACGAAACTATCGATCACTGTGAGCAAGTTTTACAACATTTTTGTATGATGCATGAAACCTTATATTCCAAAAGTGAGATGACATCAAATATTCACCAACTGCTTCATCTATGTGATGTTGTCAGAAATCTTGGTCCCCTTTGGGTTTATTCATGTTTTACCTTTGAATCGATTAATGGAGAATTA